>OZ038315.1:1799994-1869994 GCA_964035775.1 Osedax frankpressi | reverse complement strand
CCTTCACTCCCCCTACCTTCACTCCCCCTACCTTCACTCCCCCCTACTTTCACTCCCCCCTACCTTCACTCCCCCTACCTTCACTCCCCCTACCTTCACTCCCCCCTACCTTCACTCCCCCTACCTTCACTCCCCCTACCTTCACTCCCCCTACCTTCACTCCCCCTACCTTTACTTCCCCCTACCTTCACTCCCCTACCTTCACTCCCCCTACTTTCACTCCCCCCTACCTTCACTCCCCCCTACCTTCACTCCCCCTACCTTCACTCCCCTACCTTCACTCCCCCTACTTTCACTCCCCCCTACCTTCACTCCCCCTACTTTCACTCCCCCCTACCTTCACTCCCCCCTACCTTTACTCCCCCTACCTTCACTCCCCCTACCTTCACTCCCCCTACCTTTACTTCCCCCTACCTTCACTCCCCTACCTTCACTCCCCCTACTTTCACTCCCCCCTCCCTTCACTCCCCCCTACCTTCACTCCCCCTACCTTCACTCCCCCTACTTTCACTCCCCCCTACCTTCACTCCCCCCTACCTTCACTCCCCCTACCTTCACTCCCCCTACCTTCACTCCCCCTACCTTCACTCCCCCCTACCTTCACTCCCCCTACCTTCAATCCCCCTACCTTCACTCCCCCCTACCTTCACTCCCCTACCTTCACTTCCTCCTACCTTTACTCACCCTACCTTCACCCCCCTACCTTTACTTCCCCCATCTTCACTCCCCACTAACTTTACTTCCCATCTACTTATACATACCATACCTTCACTCCCCAATACCTTCACTCGCCCCTTCCTTCACTCCCGCCTACCTTTACTCCCCACTACCTTCACTTCCCCACTACCTTCACTCCCCACTTCCTTAACTTATCCTTACCTAACTCCCCCCTACCTTCACAACCCCTATCTTCTCTAACGGACCCCATTCCATACACAGACCACCCCACTTCATTTAGCCAGCAGGAATGGTCACACCTCGGTGGTCAATCTATTGTTGGACTGGTCAGCAAATATTGCCCAGAGGGATTCCAATGACTTTAATTGTCTAGATATGGCGATAGAGGGAGGACATCAGTTAGTTTACATCTTAATAACTTAAGTCAAAACTCTATTTCTTAAGTACTCCAGACTAAATAAATAAAATACTCCAGAATAGATAAATTAAGTACTCCAGACTAGATAAATTAAGTACTCCAGACTAGATAACTTAAGTACTCCAGACTAGATAACTTAAGTACTCCAGACTAAATAAATAAAATACTCCAGAATAGATAAATTAAGTACTCCAGACTAGATAAATTAAGTACTCCAGACTAGATAACTTAAGTACTCCAGACTAGATAACTTAAGTACTCCAGACTAGATAACTTAAGTACTCCAGACTAAATAAATTAAATACTCCAGAATAGATAAATTAAATACTCCAGAATAGATAAATTAAGTACTCCAGACTAGATAAATTAAGTACTCCAGACTAGATAACTTAAGTACTCCAGACTAGATAACTTGAGTATTCCAGACTAGATTAACTCATATTCTCAATCTAGTAATGCATGCCTTTTTTATATTCACCTCCCTAACCACGCCCACTTGAGAGGTTTACCTCTCTACCCCATCATTTAGCTCATTCTATAACTCCCCTTAACTACTCCCCTAACTAAACTCTCTAGAAAGTTTATCTTCCTAACTTCTATCCTAACTCTTCCCCTAATCTTCCTTTAATTCCTCTCATCATTCCTCCCCTAACCACGCCCATAGAGAGGTTTGTCTCGCTATTATAAACCATTCAAAATGGAAAGATGCCCTGAGAAATGAAACAATGAATAAAAAGTATAATTACAGAGATACACCGATGAGGAAACTCATAAGAAAGATGCCGGGTTAGTTGGGTCAGAAATCCATATTGTAGGTTAAAGGTCAAGTTAGATAGTATAGTGGTAAGAACCCATAAACACTATGGTAATTCATAAATATAATATCAATAGGTCAATAGTATTGAATCAATACTACTATTCTAGGTTACACTTTTTTAGTAAGCCACACCTTTTTCTCTTTCTAAGCTTATGTTCTCTTATCACGCCCCTTTTCTATTATTACGCCCCTTTTCTCTTATCACGCCCCTTTTCTCTTATCACGCCCCTTTTCACTTATCACGCCCCTTTTCACTTACCACGCCCCTTTTCTCTTATCACGCCCCTTTTCTCTTATCACGCCCCTTTTCACTTATCACGCCCCTTTTCACTTGCCTCTTCTACCTTACAGAAGTTGCTGAAGTAGTTTTCAATAGATGCACAACCAGTAATACAAACAATAGCGACGACCCCGATTACACTTTGACCTTTGACTACGAACTCTTGGACGATGCATACCTGGACTGGAAGGTTTCGTCCAGCGAAACTAACTCACTTGCCAGTTGGTTACTAAACAATGCAATATAAAGTAAACTTTAGAATTCTCTCTCAGGTCATTTTCATATTCAATAATACTAATGGACTGTTTCTTAACTGTATGGAGTTTAGATTTAATTCAGATTAAGTCTAAATAAGACTAGATAGTCTAGATATGGTATATATTAGGTTTAGATAGTCTAGATATGGTATAGATATATTCTAGACAAGTTTAGACAGATTATATATATATATATATTTATATTAGGTAAAACTACATAAAACTTGATATGGTATTTACATTTTTTCAATTATTTTGAATATATACATTCAAAATAATGTATTATAATTAATAAATATTAGATAATAGAGAGTTCAATTTTAATATGCAAAATAAATAATAAATATCAATTAATTTACATTCAAAAGTAATTTGATTAAATTAAATTTGCAAACTTTCCAATAATAATTAATAATATTAGATTAATAATTAAAATTAAATATTAAAATAATAGTTGACCGACTTTTAACAATGTCTCTTGTGATTATTACCATTATTGTACCAATTGTCAGGTAATAAAGAGATCTACGATGACAATCATAACGTCAATCAATACATTAAACCATATACCACCGACTCCAAAATTCTCAAGAAGAATCACCCTCTCATGATCATGGTAAGCGAACGTTTAATGGTGATATAAGTTCTATTCCACTCTTCTCTACCCCTCACTTCCCAGCACAGCACTCCACGCCAACTCTAGTATCAACTACCACTTTGTATCTCTACATCGATTAACAGACCGACCTCTGTTCACTTTCCATCCATTTCTATGTAAATTACAAAACTCAACAATTCGCTGATAGTGCCAACAGGACACGCCTCCGTACAGGACACGCCCCATCACCTACCCACAGGATATGCCTCCTCCAAAGGACACACCCCTATCCCACTCCCCAACACGACCCTAACCCCTCCCCAACACTCCCTAACCCCTCCCCTCCACAGGACACGCCCCTAACCCCTCCCCAACACTCCCCTACCCCCTCCCCAACACTCCCCTAACCCCTCCCTAACACGCCCCTAACCCCTCCCCAACACTTCCCTACCCCCTCCCCAACACTCCCCTAACCCCTCCCTAACACGCCCCTAACCCCTCCCCAACACTTCCCTAACCCCTCCCTAACACGCCCCTAACCCCTCCCCAACACTTCCCTACCCCCTCCCCAACACTCCCCTAACCCCTCCCCAACACACCCCTAACCTCTCCCCAACACGCCCCTAACCCCTCCCCAACACTCCCCTAACCCCTCCCCAACACTCCCCTAACCCCTCCCCAACACGCCCCTAACCCCTCCCCAACACTTCCCTACCCCCTCCCCAACACTCCCCTAACCCCTCCCTAACACTCCCCTAACCCCTCCCTAACACGCCCCTAACCCCTCCCCAACACTCCCCTAACCCCTCCCTAACACGCCCCTAACCCCTCCCCAACACTTCCATAACCCCTCCCTAACACGCCCCTACCCCCTCCCCAACACACCCCTAACCCCTCCCCAACACTTCCCTAACCCCTCCCCAACACTCCCCTAACCCTCCCCAACACGCCCCTAACCCCTCCCCAACACTCCCCTAACCCCTCCCTAACACGCCCCTAACCCCTCCCCAACACTTCCCTACCCCCTCCCCAACACGCCCCTAACCCTCCCCAACACTTCCCTACCCCCTCCCCAACACTCCCCTAACCCCTCCCCAACACACCCCTAACCCCTCCCCAACACTCCCCTAACCCCTCCCTAACACGCCCTAACCCCTCCCCAACACTTCCATAACCCCTCCCTAACACGCCCCTAACCCCTCCCCAACACTTCCCTAACCCCTCCCTAACACGCCCCTAACCCCTCCCCAACACTTCCCTAACCCCTCCCTAACACGCCCCTAACCCCTCCCCAACACTTCCCTAACCCCTCCCTAACACGCCCCTAACCCCTCCCCAACACTTCCCTACCCCCTCCCCAACACGCCCCTAACCCCTCCCCAACACTTCCCTACCCCCTCCCCAACACTCCCCTAACCCTCTCCAACACTCCCCTAACCCCTCCCCAACACACCCCTAACCCCTCCCCAACACTCCCCTAACCCCTCCCTAACACGCCCCTAACCCCTCCCCAACACTTCCCTAACCCCTCCCTAACACGCCCCTAACCCCTCCCAACACTTCCCTAACCCCTCCCTAACACGCCCCTAACCCCTCCCCAACACTTCCCTAACCCCTCCCTAACACTCCCCTAACTCCTCCCCAACACTTCCCTAACCCCTCCCTAACACGCCCCTAACCCCTCCCCAACACTTCCCTACCCCCTCCCCAACACGCCCCTAACCCCTCCCCAACACTTCCCTACCCCCTCCCCAACACTCCCCTAACCCCTCCCCAACACACCCCTAACCCCTCCCTAACACTCCCCTAACCCCTCCCCCAACACCCCCTAACCCCTCCCTAACCCCGCCCCAACACTCCCCTAACCCCTCCCTAACCCCTCCCCAACACTCCCCTAACCCCTCCCCAACACTCCCCTAACCCCTCCCTCCCCAACACGCCCCTAACCCCTCCCCAACACGCCCCTAACCCCTCCCCAACACTTCCCTACCCCCTCCCCAACACTCCCCTAACCCCTCCCCAACACACCCCTAACCCCTCCCCAATACGCCCCTAACCCTCCCCAATACGCCCATACCCCCTCCCTAACACACCCCTAACCCCTCCCAACACGCCCCTAACCCCTCCCCAACACTCCCCAACACGCCCCTAACCCCTCCCCAACACTACCCAAACCCCTCCCCAACACTTCCCTAACCCCTCCCCAATACGCCCCTAACCCCTCCCCAACACTCCCCTAACCCCTCCCTAACACTCCCCTAACCCCTCCCCCAACACTCCCCTAACCCCTCCCTAACCCCGCCCCAACACTCCCCTAACCCCTCCCTAACCCCTCCCCAACACTCCCCTAACCCCTCCCCTCCCCAACACGCCCCTAACCCCTCCCCAACACGCCCCTAACCCCTCCCCTCCCCAACACTCCCCTAACCCCTCTCCAACACGCCCCTAACCCCTCCCCAACACGCCCCTAACCCCTCCCCAACACGCCCCTAACCCCTCCCCAACACTCCCCTAACCCCTCCCCAACACGCCCCTAACCCCTCCCCTCCACAGGACACGCCCCTAACCCCTCCCCAACACTTCCCTACCCCCTCCCCAACACGCCCCTAACCCCTCCCCAACACTTCCCTACCCCCTCCCCAACACTCCCCTAACCCCTCCCCAACACACCCCTAACCCCTCCCCAATACGCCCCTAACCCCTCCCCAACACGCCCATACCCCCTCCCTAACACACCCCTAACCCCTCCCCAACACGCCCCTAACCCCTCCCCAACACTCCCCAACACGCCCCTAACCCCTCCCCAACACTACCCAAACCCCTCCCCAACACTTCCCTAACCCCTCCCCAATACGCCCCTAACCCCTCCCCAACACTCCCCTAACCCCTCCCTAACACTCCCCTAACCCCTCCCCCAACACTCCCCTAACCCCTCCCTAACCCCGCCCCAACACTCCCCTAACCCCTCCCTAACCCCTCCCCAACACTCCCCTAACCCCTCCCCTCCCCAACACGCCCCTAACCCCTCCCCAACACGCCCCTAACCCCTCCCCTCCCCAACACTCCCCTAACCCCTCCCCAACACGCCCCTAACCCCTCCCCAACACGCCCCTAACCCCTCCCCAACACTCCCCTAACCCCTCCCCAACACTCCCCTAACCCCTCCCCAACACTCCCCTAACCCCTCCCCAACACTCCCCTAACCCCTCCCCAACACGCCCCTAACCCCTCCCCAACACTCCCCTAACCCCTCCCCAACACGCCACTAACCCCTCCCCAACACGCCCCTAACCCCTCCCCAACACTCCCCTAACCCCTCCCCAACACTCCCCTACCCCCTCCCTAACACGCCCCTAACCCTCCCCAACACTCCCCTAACCCCTCCCCAACACTCCCCTAACCCCTCCCCAACACGCCCCTAACCCCTCCCCAACACGCCCCTAACCCCTCCCCAACACTCCCCTAACCCCTCCCCAACACGCCCCTAACCCCTCCCCAACACGCCCCTAACCCCTCCCCAACACTCCCCTAACCCCTCCCCAACACGCCCCTAACCCCTCCCCAACACGCCCCTAACCCCTCCCCAACACTCCCCTAACCCCTCCCCAACACGCCCCTAACCCCTCCCCAATACTCCAGGTAAATTACCACCAGGAGGACTTACTTGTTCATCCACTGGTCACTTCTCTCCTAAGACACAAATGGGCAAGTTTTGGACGCTACGTCTATTACATGAACCTATTCATCTATTGCGTGTTTTTAACATTCCTCACCGGCTACGCCATCTCCACGAAACCTCCCTATATGTACACGTTAGTACTGCGACCTTATGGATTACTGGGCCGTAGTATATATGTTAAGTAGTAGTAGTGGTAAGTAGTCAAATTAACTACATTTCTTTACGCTTACTAATTAATAAGTACTACATGAATACATAATTAACAATTACTTTACCATTACTAATTAATAATTAATACATGAATACATAATTAACAATTACTTTACGATTACTAATTAATAATAACTACATTAATACTAATTAACAATTACTTTACGATTACTAATTAATAATAACTACATTAATACTAATTAACAATTACTTTACGATTACTAATTAATAATAACTACATTAATACTAATTAACAATTACTTTACGATTACTAATTAATAATTACTACATGAATACTAATTAACAATTACTTTACCATTACTAATTAATAATTAATACATGAATACATAATTAACAATTACTTTACGATTACTAATTAATAATAACTACATTAATACTAATTAACAATTACTTTACGATTACTAATTAATAATAACTACATTAATACTAATTAACAATTACTTTACCATTACTAATTAATAATAACTACATTAATACTAATTAACAATTACTTTACGATTACTAATTAATAATAACTACATTAATACTAATTAACAATTACTTTACCATTACTAATTAATAATTAATACATGAATACATAATTAACAATTACTTTACGATTACTAATTAATAATAACTACATTAATACTAATTAACAATTACTTTACGATTACTAATTAATAATAACTACATTAATACTAATTAACAATTACTTTACGATTACTAATTAATAATAACTACATTAATACTAATTAACAATTACTTTACGATTACTAATTAATAATAACTACATTAATACTAATTAACAATTACTTTACGATTACTAATTAATAATAACTACATGAATACATAATTAACAATTACTTTACGATTACTAATTAATAATAACTACATTAATACTAATTAACAATTACTTTACGATTACTAATTAATAATAACTACATTAATACTAATTAACAATTACTTTACGATTACTAATTAATAATAACTACATTAATACTAATTAACAATTACTTTACCATTACTAATTAATAATTAATACATGAATACATAATTAACAATTACTTTACGATTACTAATTAATAATAACTACATTAATACTAATTAACAATTACTTTACGATTACTAATTAATAATTACTACATGAATACTAGTTAACAATTACTTTACGATTACTAATTAATAATAACTACATTAATACTAATTAACAATTACTTTACGATTACTAATTAATAATAACTACATTAATACTAATTAACAATTACTTTACGATTACTAATTAATAATAACTACATGAATACATAATTAACAATTACTTTACGATTACTAATTAATAATAACTACATTAATACTAATTAACAATTACTTTACGATTACTAATTAATAATAACTATATTAATACTAGTTAACAATTACTTTACGATTACTATTTACTCAACAGAGAGTTAGGTACTCTTAACAAAACCACTAATTACTCGTGTGAAAACTTGAACAATATCAATATTCGTCTAACTGGCGTTTCTGTCGAACAATCATTGTTTGCTTACATCGGCAAATACGTGATTATCTGTTTAGCAGCTGTAAACTTACTCAGGGAGGTTAGACGATTACGTCACTTATCGTGTGTCAGATGTCAGATGTCAACTTACTCAACCAAATGATTTACATCATTTGTCTTATTTTGCATATGACACATTATTATATCTATTACATAAATGGGAAACATATAATTAATTTACATTCTGACTTTTGTGTGTGTTATTTATTAAACAACTCATAAATAAAAGCATTGCATCGTGTTACTTAAAGCAGGGTTCCCACAAACATTTTACAGGTAAAATTACTTATTAATGACTCATATTTAATATCCAATTTTTAAAAATTTACAAAATTGTAGAACACACAATAAACTTTATCCACAATGATATCGTAATTACCTTAATGATATCGTAATTACCACAATTATATGAACTATGAACTATTTATTTAAATTACTCATAATGCATTTAACGATCTTTGCAAATCTTACCGAAGTTGATTATCTTTGCAAATCTTACCGAAGTTGATTATCTTTGCAAATCTTACCGAAGTTGATTATCTTTGCAAATCTTACCGAAGTTGATTATCTTTGCAAATCTTACTGTTAAAATGCTCAGAAATTTAGAATATGTTCTTAATAATTGACCAGTGCGATTGTTTTTCATCATTTTAGGGATTTACACCAAAATGCATAAAACTTTCAATAAACAATTCTACTTGTAAAATATCGGTTGGAACCCTGCTTAAATCATATCAATATTAATACATTTATCTTTTTATATAACTACTTTATATATCTACTTCATATAAATACTTTATATTACTACTTTATATAAATACTTTATATAATTACTTTATATAACTACTTTATAAAACGACTCATATAAATACTTTATATTACTACTTCATATAATTACTTTATATAACTACTTTATATAAATACTTTATATTACTACTTTATATAAATACTTTACATAATTACTTTATATAACTACTTTATATAACGACTCATATAAATACTTTATATTACTACTTCATATAATTACTTTATATAACTACTTTATATAAATACTTTATATTACTACTTTATATAAATACTTTATATTACTACTTCATATGACTACTTTATATCACTACATTATATCACTACTTTATATAATCACTATATAATCACTTAAATAACTACTCATATAAATACTTTATATAACTACTTCATATAACTACTTTATTTAACTATTTTATAAAAATACTTTATATAACTACTTTATATATTCACTTTATAAAAATACTTTATATAATCATTTTATATAACTACTTTATATCAATACTTTATATAAATACTTCATATAATCACTATATAATAACTTAAATAAATACTTTATAACTACTTTATATAACTACTTCATATAACTACTTCATATAACTACTTCATATAACTACTTTATATAACTATTTTATAAAAATTCTTTATATAACTATTATATATAATCACTTTATAAAAATACTTTATATAATTACTTTATATAATCACTTTATAAAAATACTTTATATAATTACTTTATAAAATCACTTTATAAAAATACTTTATATAACTACTTTGTATAATCACTTTATAAAAATACTTTATATAACTACTTTATATAATCACTATGTAAAAATACTTTATATAACTACTTTATATAACTATTTTATAAAAATACTTTATATAACTACTTTATATAATCACTATGTAAAAATACTTTATATAACTATTTTATAAAAATACTTTATATAACTATTTTATAAAAATTCTTTATATAGCTATTATATATAATCACTTTGTAAAAATACTTTATATAACTACTTTATATCACTACTTTATATAAATACTTCATATAATCACTAATCATATTCTTATTTCAGTAAATTTCAACTACAATTTCTAATATCTAAACATTTAAAGATTTTTCAATTCTTGAATGCTAAATGGAATTACTTTGGTTGGGAAAACTTAATGGAATGGGTAACTTATATAAGTGCTCTGTTACTCGTAATCGACTTCAATGAGTGTCAAAAGTCAACTGGGATTAGATCGGTTATTCTTTCTCTCCGTCTCTCTATCATCACTTTAAACAATTCAATAAACTACTAATTTATTTGATTTCAAGTTATAGTTATTATAAAATAAATGATAATTTTATACAAATATTTACAGGATTTAATTTGAGGTATTGTTTTGTTTTGAATACATTTTGATTTAATCGATGTAATATTTCAGTTTAATTCACTAGTTCTAGTCATATTCAATTCTAAACTGTTTACGCTAGACTTATATTTAACCTCTGACCTCTAACATCTGACCTCTGACCTCTGACCCATTAGGATTGGCAATGGCAACTAGCGGCAGTTGCAGTTTTTCTCGGTTGGATGGATTTGGTGCTTTTCATTCGCAAGCTTCCCAGATTTGGAATCTACGTGGTGGGTTTTAGCTCCAATTGTGAATTATTGCAACTTTCCTAATAACGATATCGTCATTAAAGCTCTACATACACCTTTGTAACTATTTTCTTATAACAGGTGATGTTCACCGATGTACTACGTACGTTTGCGCAATTTTCTCCCGTATTTTTCCTTTTCATCGTTGCATTCGGACTGGCTTTCTTCCTACTGATGCAAAACCAGGTATTGTGAGTGTTTTTATTCTATTATTTGTGGTTAATTATCAGATTAATTGAGTTTATTACTGAGTTTCTTAATAGAATTTAATTTAGATATAAAACTAATTAATTAGAATATAATTTTAAAATTAAATCAAATATCAAAATCTTTGATTACTGTTATGATTATTTACATTAAATTAAAATACTAATTATTTAGAATAAAATATCAATTACAATCTATTTACGGACATTAATCTACTCTGTTCCAGTAGTATTGTTCTATTAAACTGTGATCTATATTCTACTCATCTATCCTCCTTCCCTGGTAATACTAATTTACAAAATATCAGTTGTGATGATAGCATCGAAACATCTCATAAACCTTTCTTTAAAACCCCACCACTTAGTCCTTTTAAAACCTACTTTGTTATGGCATGACTCCATATACTTCTAGTTGTCTTTGCTAAAGATTTTACTAATTCGGTCCATTGTCAGTATGCCTTCAGAAGACCTCAGTTTTCAATGCTGAAAACTGCAGTTATGATGATAGGAGAATTTGAATTCACTAGTGTTTACTATGGCATTGGAGAAGTGGATACAGCTACTGCTCCCACCTCTGAAATACACTCCGTTAGTAGTGGTCAGTTAACCATTCACTCCCCACACAATGCTAATTTACGACACTTAGATCTCCTTAACCTCTTTATCTAGCATCTCCTTAACTCCTTTATCTAGCATCTCCTTAACCTCTTTATCTATCATATCCTTAACCTCTTTATCTAGCATCTCCTTAACCTCTTTATCTTGCATTTCCTTAACCCCTTTATCTAGCATCTCCTTAACCTCTTTATCTAGCATTTCCTTAACCAAACATTTCCCATCCCATATAATATCACTCTATCCTGTGCCCCTCCCGCAGGCTAAGCTGTACTACCAAGGCATTTCATACACTCTGTTTGTAGCCTTCCTCGTATTGATGGCCATCATCGTTACCAATCTGTTGGTCGGGTTAGCAGTAGACGACATCAAGTCTGTTCAGGAGCAAGCGATCTTGAAACGTCTCGCCATGCAGGTGCGTGGGAATTGTCGCGTTGAATTCGCGTACCATCGATTCCGAGTTATAAACGCCACTGTCGCTAGGTGGAGCTGGCGCTGGATGTAGAGAGCGTCGTGCCGGCGTTCATTCGTCGTAAGTTCATCGTAAAGCAGAAAGTTTTGAAACCGAACGCCAACCGACATCAATCTTCCCTCTTCAAGTGGATGTTCTCCGAGAGCAGTCTTTCGTCGGAATCGATTGCCAAAGCCTTGGATCCGGAACTGGTTAATATGAGGGCAGACGTGGATTGCATCCGATATCGTGCAACTAAAATACGCCAACATCATTTAGGACGATATCGAGAAGGTACAGGAGAGTCAGGAGAAGATTGCGACCCAAATGAACCAAATGAGGTTGAAGATGAAATCGTTGTCTAATCAGAACCAACGAATAGATGAGATGTTGACGGCTCTCTGTAAATCTCAAGGAATTGATATCTCGGATGAAGATTTTAATCAGTGATCGTCGCAAAATATTTTGAAACAAAATACCAGTTTCGCGTTTTTACTAAATCTATTTTATTGAAATCTTTTAATCTTAATTTTTTAATCTTTTAAATTCTTTCATTTTACACGAACTATCTTACAAATATTCTAATATCTCAGTTTATATTTTTTTGTATTATTAATAATGTATTGATATATTACAACTTATTTATTATATTTAATAAATATCAACTTTTTTATAAAACTACTAGAAAATAAAATTAATCTATTTTGATTATTTATAATACTCATAAATTAATTTATTTTAGTAAAACCTTTTACTATTCATAAGCGAATACATTGTACGTGTAACCATATTTAATTTCAAAAACCAGATTCACAATAAATACGTGTATAATCTTAATCGACTTATTTAATATTTATTATTTTGTAAACAACGCATCCTACTCTCGTTTTAGCCGTTACCTTCGCCCCGGTAATACAATTCAGAAATCAGCTTAGAAATACATATCGTAATCCTTGTTTAGCGGATTCCGGCACCGGCATGGTACTGGGATCGCAGGGTTCGGGGATAGCCTCGGGTAGAGGTATGTCCATGCTAGGTCTAGGTCTATTTGTGTTGTGAACTCTGACCTATAAAATCAAAATATGCAGTCATTAATTTTGTTATGAATATAATAGTTAAATATATATTGATTTGATAAAACAATTGTTTAATATTAGTTTAATTAAGTTAAATTTATTAATTCATTTAAATGTATAATTTATATAATTGACAACAAAAACTTAATAAACTATGATTTATATAAATTGAATTTACTGCTAATTTCAAGTAAAATTGATCAATTTTTACTTTATAAATTGCTAACATAAAATACTCCTCCAATATCTAATTAATGAATAATGTAACTAAAAAGAATAATAAAATAATTTCAACAAACTCTTGAGAAATGTCCAAGTTCTGTTTTTTCAACTCCAAGTTTATCAAAAACACATTTATCAAATATACCCCTTGACTTTGTACAACTGAAATGAAAAGATGTATTAACATAGATATCAAAGATGTAATAATGTAGATATGGAAGATGAAACCACTGTAAGATAGGTATCCCTATATCAAGGTTGATAATCATTAGTTACTAGATCTTAAAAGCTAAATTATATAGCTATAAATATATATCATAGCATAGCCATAAGTAAGAAAATAGATATTAAATAATAAGCAATAATATCAATTTATAAAAAAAAACTATTCAAGGCTATCAAAAATTAACACAAGAAAGAAAAAGGAATATCAAATAAATAAATTCCACTACCAACTTCTTCATGTTTATATCATATCTCTTATGGTCAAGACATGTCTCTATCTCACCAACTACTAACTATTTCATGTTCATATCATATCTTGCATGGTCAAGACATGTCCAATATGAAGCAAATTCTTCTGCGCACGTATTTTTTAATTTCTGGAAAAAATCTGTGGCACATCTCGTTACCTATAAATGTATTGACAATTAATGATAATAATCCAGGACAGTAGACGTAATAAGTGATAAAATATCAATTTTACAGGTTCCAAATTAATGTATACAAAATAATTAAATTATCGGATTATAAAAGTAATTTTGTTGTATTCAAAAATAAATTCATATTATAATCGCAGTAATTTGAATCACTATTGTTCATAATCTTAGCGCTTACTTTAGTACTTATCTTAGTGCTTACTTTAGTACTTATATTAGTGCTTACTTTAGTATTTACTTTAGCACTTACCTTAGTGGTTATCTTAGTACTTACTGTAGTACTTACTTTTGCACTTACCTTAGTGGTTACTTTAGTGCTTATGTTATTGCTTACTTTAATACTTACATTAGTACTTATCTTAGTGCTTACTTTAGTGCTTACTTTAGTGCTTATCTTGTGCTTACTTTAGTGATTATCTTAGTGCTTACTTTAGTACTTACTTTTACACTTACCTTAGTGATTACTTTAGTGCTTATCTTAGCATGTACCTTAGTACTTACTTTAGTGCTTATTTTAGTACTTACCTTAGTAGTTATTTTAGTGCTTACTTTACTGCTTACTCTTAGTGCTTACAATAGTGATTAACTCAGTGCTTTATAAGAACAACTCACCTCTTTACCTTCGTTTAAACATTTTCTCGGATCATTTTCCTCTTTACTGCAAAGCATAAATTCCTGAAATATTTGTTTGTTCATAAAATGTTAGAAAATGTTACAAACTTATTATATTTTATCAATCTCTACCACTATTACTATCATTTTATATAAAAACTGCTTTTGTTTATCTATTTAGATTATATATTATTAGTATTATTACTTCTATTAATAGAATCAAATGCTATTAATAGATGTAAGTGCATATAACAAAAACTGAAATATATCCAATAATCATCAAAACTTTGAGAGTTTTATTTTAATTTTTATATTTTACACAATTTATTAATCTATAAAACTGAATTGTAAATTGTAAATTAATCAAAATCATAATTATATTTCGAATTTTCATTATTGTCAATTTATAGTTTAATGTAATAACTTGGAGTAACACATACATAATATATGTACTCAATAGTATCATTAAAGTATGATATTTTTGCAGTGAACACAATAAATATCTAAAAATAACTTAGAATTTACTAATTTACTTATACACCATTATGTATTGAAGGTGGCAAATAATATATGTCTTATTGATTATATCGATCAAATACTATATACAATCTTATTTGATATAATTATTTAATAATAAATCATAGATGCGCATTATTAATCCAAGTTAATATTAAAAGAGATAATACAAATGTTATGTCATAAATATTATTTACAACAAATCAAAATTCTAAACAAAAAAAATATTTAATTAAATTATTTTTAAAGTGTATTAACGAATATAAAGTATCATATTAATTTATTATTTTAGTTATAAATAACTAAATTGTAAACCAAGAACAATTAATTTTAAATAATAATAAAGTAGTTCTTAATTTGAGAATTAATTGAATTTCTACAATAATATTCAATTAAAAATCTCTATCTACATGTGTTTACATTAAAGAAGTAATTAATCAGCTCATCATAAATCTACCAAGATATTGATTTAAAATTATAAGATTATTATACTTGTAAATAATAGTTTAAATTATGATTCTTCTATGAATATACCATTGAACTGATATAGAGATCAACAGAAGAAATAATGTAATATCTCTTAGATAAATACTGTAATATCTCTGTACATAACTATTACAAGCTCCAACAATCTAATTACCAAAATATGAAACATTATATTTCAACTACTTCTGAAAAATAAATTTATTTCCCTCAAAATCATTTCCTTGAATCATAAACAGGAAGAATGTTTATACAATTATTGCAGTGTTGGAATGGTAATAAATCATTTCTGAAGCGTGTAACCATTTATGAGTTGAAAACCTAGAACACATCAAAATTTAAGGTAGTGAGTTTATTTAGAATAGAATAATACAAGAGAAAATATATTTTCCAAAGTTAAAACGTTTAAATATGAAGTAATAAGATTTTGGATTTAGATGGTTATTCAAATGTTCATAATAAACTTATTATTTATAATACAGAAATCTTTGAAGATGATTCAAATTATCTTATAATACCATAGAAAGTCCTGACTTCAGAACATTTTGAATATAGTAGATAATGATTAGGAAAGTTCTTATAAATTGCCAATTATGTATAAAAATTAAAAAATTCTATTGTATAAGTCTATTAAATAAATTTATTAAATAATATACAAAGAAAATTTGGAAAAAATATTTTCAAATAAATATAATTATTAGTTCAAAAGAATTTAATATGTCCAGGAAATAATATCAGTATGCCATCTAACAAGTAAATAAAAACAAGTATACGCCAATTGTGCAAAGAGGAAGAATCAACGATAAATTTCACTCGCGAAATTAGCATATATTTTTTAAATTGTAATACATTTATAAATCTAAAAGTATTTAATTCAACATTTTATTTATTCACATAAGACATATTCAATTATATTTTACAACACTATTTTTAATAGTATCTATGATAATTAAAATTATAAATTTATTATATATTAATAATAAACAAGAATCTTCCCCAATCATATTATGTATCTAATGTTATAAATTATAAATAATATTCTTGCATTAAATGATATTTAAATTTATGTTTGTTTACAGGCTGGATACAAACAAATAAAATAATATTATTACAAATTGCAGATACAAAATAATTAGAAATATATAAACGATCAAATAATTATATATATATGTATAATAGTACCACCATCTACGTTTAAATACAATATGGAATATTACCTAAATTATGTAAATAAAAATGTATTGGTCAATTTAGTGATATTTTAAATTTATTTGTTTTACCTTACTCTGATTATCACAATATTTTCCAAAATGTTGAGCTCCAGCTCTTAGGGGCGCAGATGACATCTGTATCTCTGGAATTTTAAGTTCATCGAAACTAGGAAGGTAATCATCATTTGAGAATACCATTTTAAAAAATTAGAATTACAAAATATTTAAAATCGACCTTCGCCTAGACGCCACCTATACATTATTTTGAATTATTTTGTAAATGTTTATATCTTATAATGTCATTTTTAAAAAACTCTATCTTAACAGGTCACTTATATTTATTTAATAACTACTCAATATTACACTATATAATATATGTAATATAAATATTGTTATTCATACAGGTATATCGATATTTAATGCACAACGTATACCGGGAATTCAACTTTTAAGGTTATTATAATGATAATATATCACGATAATATAATGAATATTATCTGAGTAACTAATATCAACAACTTTTTAGATCATGTAAAAAAACACTACAGCCATCCATTGTCGCTTCTTTAATTCACACGTCTAATAATGCAAATAAACAAGTAATGCCGGGTGAGCCCAAAAATTGGCCAAAGTATAATGAAATATTGTATTCACCCACACTTCCCGGTGACGAATTAAGACCTGCAGTTAGTGAATAACTATCGTATTATTGGCTGTATACGCATTGCCAACTATTCTCGTCTACTTACTTATACTTATGCATACTCCCTTGCTATATTAGAGTACACCTACAAAGTAAACAAAACAAATTTTAATATTTATTTTAAGTAAATCTAATATACATTGTATAGAATAAAAAATCATAAATAATAATTATTGATAATAATGGTAAAACTATTAATACTGATGTTAGTGATGCCGATATTATAACTAAAAAATATTACATAAAGTATTGTTATAATCAAATAAAGTACAATACCATAGATACATAATTATGTTCTTAATATATACTTTTCAACACCGCAAATGAACAGAATTTTTAATTAAATCAACTATAATTATTGAATTAAATAAATTTTAAGATTTATGTAAGACCTATTCTCAAAAGCTTGCATATTGCCACCACCACCCACCCCCACAACCACTAACTTTATGTTTAAGTTAATTGGACACAGTTTATTTAGTCGTAAACATATTGGATTGTGTATCCAATGTATGTATCCAATGTGTTCATGGAATATAATTTTATATTCATTGCATGTATGTGTGACATCATAGCGAGATCTTCTGATTGTAAATTACATGAAATATAAAGGGGAATGTCGCGTATGTATACATTGAAAACACTAACATTTTGTTGTTTTTACCTTTTACAAAGAAAATTAAATTAAAATCACTATTTAAAAAATGTTCTAATTTTTTATATACCGATAAATGCTTCTTTTATAACATTAGTTTGATTTAATCCTAGTGAGGAATTTGTGTAATTATATATTAATTTACATGTTAGCAATATTATTCTAGAAGTACATGAAATTTGTGTTTTAAATTTGTATCTTAAAAAATTATAATAATATTTATATTAAGGACATTTATTGAATCTATTTTAATAGTAATAGATTCTTAATTATTTATTAAATTATTAAAGCTAAATTATATCAAATATGATATTATATTTATTCAAATTAATTTTAAGTAATTATGAATTTAATATTAAATGTATCATATGGGAATGTTAGATTTCATTACCCCAGCATTTCATTACCCTATCAATGTAAATTGAATATGTTTTGTATCAGAGTACAAATTAAACACAATATAATATTCATTATGGTTTTCAGAGAGAGATTTACAGTAGTTTATTATCTTCAAATCTTACCAGTAGAATACTAAAATAAAGTAGGACATATTCTAAATAATTTATCATTGAGGTAATGTTATTGGTGTTATTGTTATTATTGGTGTTATTGGATATTGCTCTATTTTAGAGGTTACCAAAAAAAAACCAGAAAACAGCCGCTAAATAATTTACAGTGTGAAATTCGGTGTAAACAATTCCGACTGTAGAGTAAATCTACTCCGCTGACTTACTCCTTTCAACCTAAAATTGGTATTTACATAGATTATATATAAGTTCTAATCGCTATATTTATCGTTAACTACTAAAACCACAATTTCTAAATACTGGCTGGGTTTAATATGATTGTAGAATTTCACCTATATAATATTGGTTTGACCCAACATAATATATTTGTTGATAATATATATAAGTAATATACACGAGTAGCAAAATCGTATTCAGGATTAACTTTTTAATGAAAATTTAACAATCATATTAGAATACCTTTATAATACTAACTAAACTATTAATTATAACTACTAAGGATGCAATTGTGTATTTTATTATGGTTAAATTAGTTTTTATATTTTTAAATAGTTACCGATGAACCAAGATATTGTTAAATATATATGTATGTGTATTTAACATGAATGCTAGTATATCTTAATTAAAGGATATTTTAATTAATTAATTTAAATTTATTCAATTTCTAATTTCACATATTTAATCAATTTCTAGGAGATTACTCACTTCAAAGCTAATATTAAATATAGCACAAAGAAATTATGGTATATAGCTCTTATGGTATGTATTCCATCATTAATGCTAATTTGATTGTATCAAATAAAACGAAACAAATCTTTGATAAATCATGAATATTAATTATACAAAATTTTTCATTATTTATCCAATATTTATATTTTTGCTTTATTATAATATATTTATTAACATCATATAACATATTTATTCAAATATTCAGGTTAGAGGTTTGTCTATTGATGAAGCACTAAAGCAATTGTCTTTTGTAGAAAGAATGGGATCAGAATATATTCGAGATGTAAGTATTCTATAATAATGTAAACCAATTTGTTCTTTTTATAGATGTAAATTGGCAAAAGTACATTAATGTTTTAATCTGCAATATAGATTTTATAACTATTAATCTAACAATTATTATATTTAATGTAAATGTAAATATTTTATAAGATTTTATAACTATTAATCTAACAATTATTATATTTAATGTAAATGTAAATATTGCAACCCTTTTATGAACCTGGTAATTTTTAAATAATTTAACATTTATTCTTCTAGACAATTTTAGAGGCTCAAGAAATTGCAGTTCGAGATCATAATGTTGAATTTAAATCAAATCTTTGGATAGGTTAATAATAATAGAACTTACTAAATTGATAGCAACTATTCATCAAAGTGAATATATTATTTTATTACAGCCGATTCATTTACTTCAAAAGCAAGAACCATAAAAGGTGTCAGAAAGCATGCCAGAGGTAGATATGGCAGGATTAGTTATCGCTATTCTCACTACAAACTAAGATTAAGAGAAGGACCTCCTCCAACTCATTACTATACACCTCTCCCTAATGGTTATGAAAAGCTACAGAACCATTTACAAGATTTACGAATGAGAAGACCTACAAATTCATTGTAGAAATGAAAAACCTCATACTTATAAATGTATATTTTATAGTGTAAATGTATTATTGTATATATTTTATATTCTTATGTTTATTATTTTACTATCTTAATAATCTTCATATTATTCGGAAGAATTGATTTATTAAAATATACAAAAATATGAATATCACTAAGTTTATTGTATATACAATTAGTCGGTGACTTCAATATTCTTAGTCTGGGATTCTGTAAAAAGGAATATCATTATTGTAGATATCTAGTTTTATTTGGTGTATCAGTTATATAAATAAAATTATAATTTTTATAAATAATATTATAAATCTAAATTAATTAATTCAAGAAATATCTAAAATTCTGTATAATCAAAAGTATTTATATAAATTTCAAGATTGTTATAAAATAAAAACTATTTAATAAATTATATATCAAATTAGATATTTCTTGATTGATTGTTCTTTATTATCAAGAATGTCACATTTGCAATGTATAATATTGATATAAATTTTTAAAATAAGTATTGTAATTTGGTAACGAAATATTTAATTATAATAAATTTAAAGTTTTATAAAATATATAATTATTTTTGAATCATATTTTTTTTAGTTTTTAAAAACAATTCTCCAATTAGTATTAAGGGGCATTCACACAGAGCTTTTTACAGCTTTTAAGCTGCCTAATTAGGCAGCTTTAAGCTACAGAAAAAGCTGGTAATTTAAAATGCGTTCACACTGAAAAAGCTCGAGCTGTCACTTTGAGCTTAATGTAAATACGCCCATATTTAAACCGTTATTTAATACGCACATATTTAAATTATATAGAAATTATATTAATATTACAATACAATGAATCACGTCGTATACGATCACTACTATTAATATTATATTAAAAATCGGCAGATATTAAAACATCCATGTTAAAATAATATTAACAAAGAAATGAATCTGTCAATAACTAATAAATTTGCATAAATCAACAAAGAAAATCAGCTGTCAATCAATAGGTTAACCAATAAGGTGCATTCAGCCAGCTTTCTGCTGACCTTTAGGTTAGAAATATTGGACATGTTCTATTTTGATAAAAAAGCAGAAAAAAAAACAAGAGATATTGAACATATCTCGAATCCAGCAGAAAGCTGCCTAATTAGGCAGCTTAAAAGCTGTAAAAAAGCTCTGTGTGAATGCCCCTTAAAAAGAAAAATAGCACTTATTTTAAATAAAGATAAATTATACTAATAATTAAATATATGAGTCATAAAGTTAAATTATCTTAAAAAAAAAACTCTTTAATAATATATCTCTATAATAACTCTATAGAGAATATAAACTGTTTATATACACTACTTATAGTTATAGTTATAACACTAAACCTTATAGTTATGATAGTGAATATACCTTAGTGACTATAGATATATTATACTTCATCAGTAGCTATAAAAAAATTATTAATATACATGATAGAATTTCCCATTAACCAAAAAAATCATGTTAGAGTATATATTATATTCAATATAAATAATCCAATTCAATTCAATATACATATATACCTTATTTTGCTTATAAATGCAACTAAAAATTAGGAAAACTAAATTTAATTATATGTGAATTCAAACTTATAGGAAATATAGTGCATGATAATAAGATATCCTTAACAGGATTAAGAAAAGTGCTGGCAAAAATTAGTTAAGTGCAGATGAAGGAATCATTTTACTAAAATATAAATAATACATAAAAACTACTAAAAAATAATAGTACGAAATTAATAATTTATATTGTTATCAAATTTATAGTAACAATATAACATAGGTTTTAAAATAGAAATTTATAAATAAATATGATAATATTAATATCAATATACTCAAAATTTAGACATAATCATACTAAGACACAATTTATAAGATAGATTTTATTCGGTGTACACAAAAACTATAATAAAGTTATTAAAAAAAATATTTATTGAAAGACAGATATTGAAAAAAAATTTTCAGATTTAGTATTGCAAAAAAATATCAGTAGAAATATACCTTTGAATGTTGTTACTGGAACATGAGTGATCAGAGTGTAGAGCTTGTGTGGTGAATCCTCATCTTCATTACGCTTACGAGATAATCGTACACGTATTCTATATGGGACATTCCTATTGACGACATAATGGTTCATATTAGTAAAATAGATTTAAATACAAATTTGTATTATTAAAATATATCTCTGTTATATGGTAATGAGTTTTTTATAGTATTTTAGCCGGGGGTAATTATGCAAAAAAGATAAAAAAGTTTATTTTGATTTTGATTTTCAAATCACAGCTAACTAAATGAATTTTTAATCAAATTACCAATTATGTGTATGTTACTTAAAGTATGCCGTTGTATATAATTATTTTTATATAAAATATTAATATTTATCTGATGTTTATCTAAATTAAAAGTTCTAGTGATGGCAATATACAATATAATTATTGTAATTCATTTAATTTTTAATTATTATAGTATATAATGTATAACAGAATATATTATAAAATATACTCATTATAATTAATCTATATATCTTATGATATCAAATATGATTAATAAGTGATATTACATACATAGATTGCATTCATTATTTCAAACTTGTATCAAACTTATATGAATTAACTTATATTAATATAAAATTTACATACTTATATATGAATTCATTAATTGAATTAATGTAAACAATTATGCATTATTATCTTTAAGCAAAAGTTATATTATTAAACTTTACACAATATATAAATATAATATATATAAAGATATATACCTCACACCCTTTGACCAGACATGCTTATTAAGACGAGTATCTATCCTTACGTCTTCAGTTCCCATCATCTTTTTAGCGAATTTAGATAATTCCTTAATCGCCCTTGGAGCCCTCTTTTTGAATCCCCTGAAATTGAAATTATTAAATAATACAATTTATTTTTATTTAAATCTAATTATTTAATAAACTG
The DNA here is from genome assembly GCA_964035775.1 of Osedax frankpressi. Classification (NCBI taxonomy): domain Eukaryota; kingdom Metazoa; phylum Annelida; class Polychaeta; order Sabellida; family Siboglinidae; genus Osedax; species Osedax frankpressi. The sequence goes on along the minus strand of OZ038315.1, from coordinate 1,846,526 downwards.
TAAATAAAAATCATTATTTACAAACATTCCGTAGATACGTTTGTGTATATTCACTGTATATTCGCGAGTTACAACATCATGTGTAACTTGTTTCTTCTTACGTTGAGATGTCGGTGCCATTGTAGATTCACGACTTTAAATTATGTAAAAAAAAATTAGTTAATTTGTCATTTTTCCTTAATATTGTCTGGTTTAATTATAGATTAAAACGACATTCAAATAGGTTATCATTTAATGACAATGTATTCTATCTAATTACAAAAACATCATACAAATTATATATTATATTATTTTGAAATCAACTTTAATAATTAGTTTTATTTATTTTATATTACATGCGAAAACTACAATTTTGACATAAAATATTAGTTTAGTTCGAAATATTATAATTATTATTATTATTTTAATATTTGAGATATGGTGATTTCAAATCATCCTTATATAATATATATTTAGTATAATGATAAAAATGGATTTTATAAAACATCAAAATTCACATTATCAACCTGCCACTATATTATGGCGAAAGGATGGAAATTTCAAAAATCAAAACAAAGAATAAATTAGTATTTAAAAATATATAAAATTGAACAATAGATACAAATTACAACTTTAACGTAATATAATATTAATTTTAATTACTATATAATCAATATTGATACGTAAAGAAAATATAAATATGTTATTGATGAATATGAATTGCGCTATTAATATTGTAATATAAAAAATATATTAATATTGTACCCAGGATTACCCAATGTAATCGTGGATTGTACTAAAAATATATAAATCGTGATAACATAATTAATACATTTAATAAAATAGAATTGTTTTGCATAACCACCATATCATGTTTCTTTAACATAAACACTAAGTATTATACTACCATTTAATATATATTATAGGTATAAGTATGAATATATTATATATAATGTTCTGTATAGTATATTTATATACCTATTTTGAAATTCATAAATCTAAATATTTATCAATTCATTTGTGGTTATTTTCGTATTTACAATGATAAATAATGATTAGTAAATAGTATTTATACAATAATTTTCATTTGAAATTAATTAATACTTACCATCAAATAGCATAATATAATTCATGATTAATTATAGGTATTTCCCTATGTGATCTGGGTATATTAATATATAATATGGAATCATTGACAGTGATATATATATATATATATATATATATATATATATATATATATATATATATATATATATTAATTATATATATATGTATTGATTTATTGGTTGATTTATGAATTTAGTGATGTTTGAACCATATCAAATTGTGTAATGCATATATAAATACGAGATGTAAATGGTATAATAATAAACAAAAAATGTATTAACTAATAAAATGACAAAATAAACTTCAGGTTATTATGGAGGAATTAGTGAGTTTTAGTTTAAATGTATTTCAGTGTTATAGTCACATAGATTAGAAATAAAGAGACGATTTAATAATACAGATAATTATATATAAGGATAGTTTTTAATTTTCGTTTTAAAATTATAAATTGAAAACGGTATCATTGTTTAGGCTGCATAAATTATATATGGAACAAATAGTTATATTACTATCATAGATTGACCAAATATTCTTTATTATTATTATAGTATATTTTTTAGTTTGTTTGAATTATATACCTTATATATAACTTATTTTTGTTTTCATTATAATAAATATATTTTTTTGAAAAAATGAATTCAACTTCCATTGTATATACATTGGGATACATATAATGAGTGTGTTATTTTTAATATATAGTGATCCATTTTACTAAACAAATTATGATTGTTATCACTGTCCGACTGATAAACACGGAAGATAACCGTGCTTAATATATAACCACAATATTTGTAACTAGTTTAAACGTTAGCTATACATCCGATACAAAACTTAAGTTTTAGGACTTATTTACCCGTCGATAAGTTGATCTAAAAACACACGCCTGGTGTTTAAGGGGAAACATTATCCTTCTTATGACTACATAATAATAATAAAGGGGTATTGAATTATATGTTTATAATATAAAAATAGTAAATTTACTATTAATTAATATACTTATATAATTAATATACTTATATAATTATATATTAAAGACCATCACTGGACGGATACATTACTATGATATCATATACTTATATATAGTATACTCCTATAGTATAATTCATAAAGTTGACCATTTCATTTAGTACACAATTTGTACAAGCACAGTATACAGTTTATTTAAATAATTATAATTTATGCATGAAATTGATTTATTATATGTACTGGTTTTCTATCACCAAGAAAATAAATATACATAATTGTTTTATATTTAATATTGTATATATATATATTGATGTATATTTATTGATCTCTATATTACTAAACTATTGAAAATCCCTCAAGACGATTATCTAACAGATATAATTAATTCATTTTACAAAACTATTTCACTATATATGATATTCAGATATATCCAATAATATATATATATATATATATATATATATATATATACAAGATGAATGATATATATATACCAATAGCTATATGTATATCTATCAATTGATACGTAGAAGGGCATGTCATAATTTATAAAAAATTATTATTATCTATAGAAATATATAATAGTGTTTGTATTAACAAGTAACCATGGCAACCTATGTGATACACTAATATTAGAAGTCATTAAAACTACCCAACTCGAGATGACCTATCTAACCATGAGTACACCCTAATACCCGTAGTAGATTATAAATACGGAAATAAAGTGAACTTTGATTCGTTGAAAATATTCATTAAATCGTAGATATTTGATAAACAATGCATCTCAGTTATAGTTATAAACTCGATAACGTAGTGTCCATTGTAGATGTTAAAAAGAAGTATAAACAACACGTTTGCGTATAATATTCGTCATTTGTCTATCCGCGTATAACCATGCAGTACGAATTTAACCATTTGTTAGTAGCCTTCGCATTGTGTGTACTTTCTGGGATAAATTCATCGAATAACCTAGTGAGCTCTATTGAGGGGGATGGATGCTCGCCTGGAAACGCGCATTTATTAGCCGAACTGTGGCAACGCACATTCATCTCGCTAGAGCGGGACACGCGAACATTGGTTGCCATGGAGATGCACCGAAGTTTGCGTATCCTATCGCCTGAAGCCGATAGCTTGCTGTTCTCGGACGCCCGCATTCGCGATCGTGCGAGGCGGGCGTCGAATCTCTCAGATGTTCTAGGAGACGAGCAGCTAATGTTGGCTTACCTGGAAACTATCGAGTTGCACGATCTCGCACTAAACGCGCTTACCTCAAAACAAGTACTCTCGGAACTGATGCTACACGTGGCTAGATCACGGCAATCGTGGAAACTGGCAACTCCCCAAATGTTCTCGGATTTAGGAGTAGTAATAGCGAGGTTAGTTTTAAAATTAATTTATTTAATATAACATATCGCATAGGTATAGTATATATTATATAGTCATACCTACTCGTGTACATTATATTGTTATTACAATTATAATGAGAATGCGGTGATGTAATATTTACTATAGTGGATTAGATTAATTTATACCCACTATTAGTAAATACATATATATTATCGGTACATTGTAGGAGCATGTGAGATATGTATTTACCAGTGATACACAAGATTACTTTATATGGTAATCTTGGATTTACTATAATATTATTTTTCTAGTAAACTTTTTTCAAAATAAATATAATTTAATTAGTAATAATTGATAAATGCACATGAATTTGGTATACCTTCTAATACCTATAGATATTAGTATTTGTATTAATTTAGAATATTTATTATCGTGGTATTTTGAGAATTGATAATATTATATCAATAATAATTGAAGTTACTTTATTTTTAATATTATAAGTAATTATTAGGTATAAAAATGATATAGATGTACCTAGAAAAATCTGATTAATATGCAAATATATAAAAGTTAGAATAAGTATATAAATATTATTTATAATCTATATTTTTTACATTTATTTTAAAACAACAAATGTTTTATCTATAGCTATTGCGACATTCGTTTATAATTCGATAGACTATTATTTGATATTTCTCCGTTCTACAGTAGTCTTACGTCTTTTATAATTGAAACCCACGACTCGCTATTGGTGGAGAGTTGCACCATGGAATACATGCATTTTGGTTTGTATTCGATATAGGGAAACAATTCCTATTGTTATCCCAGATCAATAGACGTGGTATCTTAAATAACACAAATAACCTCCACAGCCAGTACAATGTCGGAGTTGGCAGCAAATGAGACAATATACGCTGTGTGTGATATCGAGGGAGGAGTTACTAATCAGAACATCCGGGGAAGAATATTCTTCAAGCAAAAGGTTTAAAGTTATATAAAGTATCAAATAGTTCATATTCTCTAGTTCATATCGATCTCTAAAGTATTATTATAAAATATAAACTAACCAGGACTGCAGAAGTTTCACTTAATATAATAAGTATCTCTAAGCAAAATATTTAAATCTTCTTTATTTCATAATTGATTTATTGAGTATAAAAAGTATCTAAATGATATAATATATCTAATGAGATATAAATATGTTGAATACGGTATGTTTATATGCTGTTATATATAATATAATAATGTATTATGACCGGTATGGTCACTTTATTTTGAGAATTTCAATTTTCATCGATACTAAAACTTCCAAGTTATATAAATTCAGAATTCGGATAGATTTAATTATTATATATATATTTATTTAAGCACAGTATTATTTATCTTAATACAATTATTAACTTGTCATAGAAAATATTTTAAAACAAATGATTTTATTTATTTAAATCAAAAGGCAAATATCAAAACAAAATCATTAACAGACAACAATATAATATTGAGTATTCATTATATATAAAACAAGTTTTGTATATTAATATTGTTTATTAAACATTGTAGTTGATTCTAATAAATTATTAGCATATGGCTTAAATGGCTTAAAACAACTTAATTCTATGAAAAATTACTGTATCATCATATGTAAAATTAAAAGTTGATGATTTATCTAAAACGGAATATATGCCGATAAAGTAATTTATCATATCCTACAAGATAGATTACATCCAAATCCGCATGAATCCAAGTAATATAGTAAAAGATGATATCACAGCTCCTGCAAGAGTATAATTTAGTTATAATTTATATTTAATAAATATAAAAATTATTATAAATAATAATTGTATTTCCTTTTTTAAAAATTGAAAAATTTATTTATTTAATCCATATTATAAGATTAAATGAAATAATAATGAGATTATAAAAATCACATATAAAAGTGAAAATACCTGCAGAATATTTTAAAACATCATTTTTATAGCGTTCATATATGGCTAGAAGATTTGCAGTTTCTTTTTCCATCTTCTTTTCCATTACAGAGAAATTCTTATCATTTTTGCTTTGTTCAATATCAAGTCTATTGCTGAGTTTTGTTAGATCTTTCTCACTGTGGCTGTGCTGTTAGTGTCAAGGTCATTAGTAAGTCATATGAGAGATATCAATCTGTCAATCAACTGTCAATGGTATGCGAGTAGTAAGTTACGTTAGACAATTAACAATGTTATTATAGATCCATATTTAATTATATTCATTATTAAGATTGATAAAATTAAAAATAAATGACATCGTCACTCAATATGAATTATTATTTGTATTGTTAACTACAAAATAAGTGAGATTGCATAACGGAACGTACGATAAAGGACACCAACTGCTTCGACGCTCCTCGCCCTCTCCATGTTGATATCCAGCAGCATGCCGTTCTTAATCTTTTCGACTTGGTCGTTTAGCATCCTCTCCAGTTGGTTGATGCGCATCCCTTGCTTCTTATTGCGGGAAGAGGTTCGCGGAATTACGGCCGTTTACACGAATACGATGTAGGGTAATGTAGCGACGAGGGATTTGTAACGAATAATAACAAAAACCTCGAATTCGTTCTTCAAGGATGCGAATTCACTTCGCTCGAGGACAATCATGTCTTTCTTTAGCGATGAGATATGCGACATTATTTGCTGGCTTACAATTTCCTGTAAAGATGTTATAAACGTAGTAAATTGTTAATGAATGGCCCATCATTAACTAGTAAAAAACTATGCATTGATTTAGTATATAGAGTCGTATGTATTAGTGAATTAACCTGCTGGCCTTTGGTCACTATATGAATATTCATAGATTCTGCATTGGATCTCATGATATCTGAAATTGAGGATACCAAAACCTCACTATGTTCTTGTGAAATACCTGAAAGAGAACTTCAATATAATTAAAGATTACCGAATAGGAATATATTTGTACTTATAATTTAAACTTTAGAATTTAAATTAACTCTTAAACTTATAATACATTTAAAACATATATTATTTGATATTTAAATAAAAAATTTTACTTATTCTTAATTTAATCTATATACTTTAAAATATCATAAAATACAAGTAGGAATTATAGAAATAAACCTCCAGCACGCAAATTCTTTATTAATAAAGCAGTATCAAATAATACTGTCGTATTTATAGGACTGGGTATGTCCGAGGGTAGATTTACCGTCAAGCAGTTTCTTTTGGTTATATCTAAAATATAATTTTGTACTAATATATTAAACTTTAATTTTTATAATATTATTTAGACAAGTAATAGAATGTTCTAACAATGGTGTTAGTATTAGTAACAATGGTGGTAATAGAATATACTATTAAATTATTTAACTTACTATACTATAAGTCAAGTCTAAATATTGGATGTCTTAGGTTCCCAAAGATAAGATAACTATTTGCTAGAGTTATTACTATCATATCATATAATATATTGTATTATAATACTATCTGACGATTCAACTGTGTTCTATACTACGTTGATTATCACTGAATAACATAGATAATTATATATATATATTTATGCAATATCATATATATTTATACATTGTATATAATATATATATATATATATTTATAAATAGTGTGGTCCATATATGGTTATTTAAATACACATGAATGCATGAAGTCATATTGTAAATTATCGTTCTTAAGCATTATATAAATAAAGTGGGCATACTTTATATTTCACTGAATTGGATAATATGTATCTTGAACATATAACATACTTTTTATAATAATAATTACTTAGGTGTAATCAAAACATATATTTTAAGAATAATTAATAAATAATTTAAATATATGTTTTACAATTAAATATGATAATTAAATCAATATTATTCACTACATACCATATATATTTCTCATTCTTATATTAGTTTTTATAAGCTTTCCGAGATTTGCATAATTCGTAATGTTTATAAATCGTTTTAACGACATGTCTAATTAATTCGATAGATATAAATATTATGGTTGAATTTATTTAAATTTATAAACCTAGTAAATTTTGAAAATTTATGAATAGTGTTTTTAAATGAATAATGAATTAAAATTATGAAATGTTGTTTCAAAGGATAAAACGTGATTTTATATATAATATTTAAATAAATATAGTTTAATAAAATAAATAAATTAGTTTATAAAGTTTATATAAATAAATTATAACAGCAAATGCATAACAATTATTTAACAGTAAATATGATACATTGTTTACAAATAATTTTAAGAATTATTTTTCTAATGTTCATGTCTTTGTGTTCATACATAGTTTATTTAAATTTTATAGATATTAAATTAATTTTGATATTGCTTTTATTTGTTAATCACAGATATTTTCAAATATATACCCTAAAGATAGTATAACACATTTTAATATTGTAAACAAATAAGCATTACCCCATATTATTTTATTTTTAAAATTGTTTTTTAATATAAAATAATATGAGGAAAATGCATAACGGTTTACGAAATTAAAATGTTTCATATTATCTTATCATAGAGTACTGAATAATTATTAATGTCCAATTCACACAAAGTCCACGGAGATTGCCATGAGTTTAGCAGATCTATCGGCTGATTTCAACCCGATCCTTGTAACGTATTTTTTATTTTATATTCACATTCGCATATAAGCGGTATAATGCGTATAATAATATTAGTATATATCGGTATATAATATTGGTATATATTAGTCATATAATAATAATTAATTATAAATAGTAGTATTGTTATATTTATTTAATAATTAAATAAATACTAGTTAAAAATTAAACATATTATTCATGATAAAGTTTATATACCTATATTTAAAAATCAACTATAAATGAATAATCAAAATCCAAAATGAACTTAATTCGACAATATTATCTAATAAGATCAAATATAATATTAAAATATTTTATTTATTATTTACACTTCAGGTTTAAATAAAGTATTAGTTTTTATATATAAATCACTTACCCGTGTACTTAGTGTAAGCCGATATATAGTAATGTAAATTAAAATATATTTTAAGAATATTCATAAATTATTTAAACTTCGCGCTTATATAAAGTGTCAAATTATAATATACAATTCAAATAATTTAATAATTATAATATTTAATAGACATATATGTTATATGTAATAATTATATTATCATACACGATTTACGAATTATTCTATATATAGAGTCTATCACATATAATACACTAACAAATATATATTTCCACTTATTTTTGTTTTGAAATAAGTTTTAGAAAACTATAGTTTTACTTTAGCATATATGCTCACTAAGTTTTATTTTAGCATTATAGCTAAATTCAGAATATAAATTTTTAGTAATATATCACATTTACTATTAATATATTTAGAATAGTTAGTTATTTCAAGTTTATTCCATATGGTATGAAAAAATTGTATATTGATAATAAATATGCATTTTCCACATATTTTTCTATTTATATCAGTAACTAGTAGAAGTTCTATTGATATCAATATTTAATTTTATAACCATCCATGTATAAACCAGACATGACAATTATAAAAATAAAATTATTTGTAAATAATGTAGCACAGTCCACATCCTATCTAGCCAATGTCTTCATCAAATTATTTGTAAACAATGTAACATGTTTCACTGTCAATTATCTAGCCTAAATTATTAAATCAAATTATTTATATTTGTTTTATTATGATCATTGTAATTTTTAAACATAGACCCACAATTTGTTAAAACTAGTTTATGTTTTTTCAAAACATATTTACTTGTAAAATTAATCATATTAATATATACTATTAATAATTACTTAATATAAATAACAAGCAATATCAACTATAATGAAAATAATATTCTAAAAATATACACCAATGAAAATAATATTATATATAGTATAAATTACATTTATATTTATTTATGTTATTCAAAAGACTGTGATATACTAAATTATACTAAATTATATGATTTAAGAGATACTACATATATTAAAATATATATAAATAACATATACTGACACGTAGGCGAGTGGCGGTCCTACAATGATTCTAACGGACATTCGGGGCTTCAATTACGAAGACGATGAATTCTTACACGGTTTTCACATAGACACTTCCTCGGATGTATCTGATTTTTGCAGACATACAGGAAGACATTATAATCCACACGGAGTCCGACATGGGGAACCTTTATTTGGAGAGAGGTTAGGTATTAATCTACTCTTGATAGTATATATAAATATTCAATAGGCGATTAATTCAATTATATATATATATATTGTTAGTAAGTGTTTGTAAGTTATAAATGATTATAAGTTGAAATATAATAGTACACGCTTACATGATATATATTATATAGTATATACTATATAGTATTCATTATTGTATGATAATTATAAAGGTAAATATTTATGGAGTCGAACGAGGTTTTTTTGTTTTTATTATATATATATAGATAATGTTTCCAATAACTTTACGTATATATATAATAAATTCATATTAATTCAAAATTCGTGAAATAGTTTGTAAATACGCGAATTGATTGTAGACATATCGGCGATATAGGTAACATAGAAGAGGACGAATTTGGAGTCTGTAGAAGCACACACAAAGATCATTATGTGTCTCTTATCAGCCCTCACTCGGTCATAGGACGCAGTTTAGTAGTTAGTAGTTACATATCATTTGATATTCTATCAGTTCTATTCAATATTTACAAATTTTAAACTACAACCCCAACTACAACCAATATAAAGTATGTATTTTACATATAGGAGCTATTCTAAAATTGTTGCAATAGATTGATCATTATATTATTAAATAATTTTGAAAAAATGAGATATAATTTTTAATTTGATTTTAAATTATATTAAATATTTCTTAGGTACTATTCGTAAGTCATAATGGATATAGAGGGCTCCCTCGATAATAAAATATATTAACAAACTGTGTACGAATTCACGTACTCTACTACACACCTAATTGTGTCGTACGTTAAATATTACTTCTCATACATTTAAAACGAATATTTTTCCGGCAGATAGATAAATACGAGGACGAGTTCTTTACCGGATACAAGAGCTACTCTAGGCTGGGCTGTTGTCGGATACGAACGTTGCCCAGTATAACACACGGACACAACATAGCCCCGATGATTATGGCGAAATGTATTGTTACTGGCGATACCGGGTCTCGAGATCAAAATATCGAGGGAATGATTTATCTCAGGCAGTCGGTTATTATATAATAGGTTATATAATAGGGTACATTGATAGGTTATGTAATATGGTGCATTTAAAGGTAATATAATATGATACATTAATATGGTGCATTTATAGGTTATATAATAGGGTACATTAATATGTTATATAATAGGGTGCATTAATAGGTTATATAATATGGTACATTAATAGGTTATATAATATGGTACATTAATATGGTGTATTTATAGGTTATATAATAGGGTACATTGATAGATTATATAATATGGTGCATTTAAAGGTTATATAATATGGTACATTAATATGGTGTATTTATAGGTTATATAATAGGGTACATTAATATGTTATATAATAGGGTGCATTAATAGGTTATATAATATGGTGCATTTAAAGGTTATATAATATGGTACATTAATATGGTGTATTTATAGGTTATATAATAGGGTATATTGATAGGTTATATTGATAGGTTAATTGATATATTGATATAATAGGTATATTGATATATATAATATGGTACATTAATAGGTTATATACTAGGGTGCTGTAAAGTATGAAGGTATGGTTATTACTTAATACATATTATAATTAAATATAATCAATATATTATATCAATACTTCATGTAGTTATATTAGATAGTAGTTATAGAATAGCAGATTCATTAAACATAACTTGTTGGTAGATTGAGGGTGGACCATTGACAATTATTTTGGATCTAGATGGATTTGATATAGACGACGACGTCAATTGGCATGGTTAGTTTACGATCTTTGTATATAATGGTATTTACAAAGATTGTAAATAAAATAATTCTATGAATGATATAATCATAAACATTATAGTTATTAATATTGTACACTGTAATCTATAGATCTATATGTTAAATTTATTTGTAAATACTATAATTAGATGAACTTAAATTCTATTATACAATTAATACATAATAAGTCTTATTCACGAATATGTCATTTATGTGTAAAGTTAGAAATGCAATAATAATGTGTTAATAATGATCTAATTTTAAAACTCTTATATCTAATGTGGTTTTAAAATAAATTCGTTCATAGGTTTTCATATTCATCAGCGGGCTTCACTTGGTAGGCAATGCAAGGACACGGGAACCCATTTTAATGGAGCATCCGGTTTCAGAAATACCAACCACTCTTTCCCAGAAGATCCTAATCGACATATCGGAGATCTGGGTAATTAGTAATTATTTGTTAAGCAAAATATCTCCGATTCAAAAACATAACAATTGTAATTGTCATACTGTTAATTATCGTTATCAATAATAATTAATATATTCATTTTATTAGAAAAACTGCTTCGCGTACATATTACTTATTGTATAAAGTACTATATTCAGATTATCTATTTATTACACATTATCTAGTAGAATACAAAAATTCTTATTACATTTATTTTAGAAATATAATATCAGAGTTTATTTATTTAATAACAGGCGTTATATTGAAGGTAATGTGGTAGAGGATGAGCAAGGCAAGATGCAGTACAGTTTTCAAGATAACTTAGCCACTATGTTAGGAGAAGATAGCATAATAGGAAGGTCAATCGTGGTTAGAACATAATTATAAGTGGTAAAAGTTTTAAAAACATATACATGTGATAAGACAGATCAACCAATATCCATTCATTATTTAGTGTGCAATTATTTAAAATATTGTGTATGAGTTTTGTAAAAATATTTGCATGTGGTAACAAAGTAATATAAAGGAAATTATGGAATGTAGAAAAATGTAGAATGAAGAAAAAAAATGTAATTTCTCAAATTTATTAATTATCGAAATCGGTCGTCGAGATAATTATGAATCCGATTATTATATATTAGCCACTAGAATGTATAGAAAACATTGCTATCCTCCATCTCATCATTGCAGATTAACCGTGAATCAGATTCGGCCGTTTTCAACGCAGACATTGAACAAACGGTACCAGAACCAGCGAGATTAGCTTGTTGTATTATCATGGAACAATTTACATAACCTCATTAAATATTATTTTACCAGATATATACTAGAACTGTTCATAGGTAATGTAACGGTATCAGCAATATTTCGTATAGTTTTTATTAATATTATATTCGATACGTTAACAATAAATAAGAAATCTTTAAAATATGCCTTTTATTAAAATACCACAAGCAAAATACAACACATCTAAAATGCAACGATGCCTTTTGAAGGCAATTCATATTACAGTTATATAACTAATAATCTATTATTATTTAGCTAATAATCATTAATACATAGTAATACGAATTATATGTAATCAAAATATTAAAAAATAACATACAATCAACAAATCATTTACTGGTAAATAAACAAAATAAATAAACTAACCAACAAACAATAGAAATTATATTGACCAATCACTAAGTTTGTAAATAGGTCGTAATGGTTGATAGTAAGTAAATGTATAATTCTTATGTTAATAATAATAATAGACAAACTAACTATATAACAAAACACATAAATAAATATAAAATATGTATCAAAGGTAAAAATGCGCAAGATTTTATTATCAAACGTAAACAATAGATGTCAGGGGGGGTTGTGACATCTCAGGTTCCAACAAACACTCTAGAGCTATTTTATAAACAACGCACTGTGTTACGATATAAAACGTGAGGTGTACGCGTGGGGTGGGGGGTGGTGGGGCTGGCGTGGGGTCGTCGAGGGCTAGAGGCGTGCTAAAGTCATTGCATAGGTGAGGAGTCGACGGGGACGAGCGAACTCGACGTATTCCAGCATCAGCCAAAGACTGGGGAATTCATACAAAAATACTACAGTAATATAGATATGAGAATATAGGTATGTTTGTGAGTTCGCGTTTGTATAAAGACGGTGTATAAATAAGTTTAGTGTAAAGGTTTGGAGGTATAAATCGGAGTAATAATGATCAGGGATGAGCTTCAAACAATAACCGGGAGACAATAGCCATATTGTTATATAAATAGACGACGAATATGATATAATAGCAATAATAGTAATGAAATGATCAAGGTGATGATGTAATAATTGATGCTAATGACTAACAATGATATGATTGACCAGTGGAATGACCGGTGCAGGCATTGCGGCCAATATTGACCAGTATTGCAAATTGTACGTTGGCTCGCGGTAAAGACGAGCTTCACGTGTAGCTCGCGAGAAAACGATAACGACTAAACGAGGAGATCAAAGTAATACTAGTAACGACTAAATAAGGGGAAAGGCTGCATAGAGTTGATGTTTCGAGTTTCGTAGCTGCGAAGGACCTAGGGGGTACGGAGAGGAGAGAGCCGAGAGCTTAAAATTGAGTGGAATGACAATTTATCAGATAATAAAAACAGATAAACGGTCATTTTGAGAATCCTACATGACTGAATTGTAGGGGGTTCCTCCGTTGGAAGAATTGCTTTGTTTATTTTCCTGAGAATTTGCGATATTGGCCATTTGTAAAGCATAACGGTATATGTAGAGTCTGTAGTCTTTGCTGGCCAGAACAATAGAACCATCGTCCATCAATGCGACATCAAAACACTGAGCATGTTTTACCTATTGTGTGGTGGTAGTAGTAATTGGTGAACATTTTGTGAATGAAGAGATATTATGTAGTGAGGTTATAATGATATTAGTGGGGTTGTGATATGACATTAGGGTTGTAGGGGATTATAGTGGAGTTATGGTAGGTTATAGTGGGGTTGTATTTATTTATTTATTGAAGAGGGTTTGTAATTTGAATGTAGTAGAATTGGATCGGGGACAATTAATCGACCTTGCTCTCCAGGGCAGTTTGAAGGCGGCCATCTTGTGAAAAAGTTGTCAAATTGAAGTTGTTATGATTGTCAGCAATGAGTATGTCCCCCGTTGTATAGCTTATGCCCACACCGATTGGGTAATTAGTTACACCTTCACTTCCAATTTGCCGCAGGTAGATACCTGTATAGCTGAATACCTATTGGTGGCAGGAGTGAAAGTTATTAATTGAATTTAAATTTTGAGTTCAAATTAAAATTTAATAATTCATATTTTTATAATAATTGTGTTATAACACATTGTTTCGATAACAATGGCCCAACAATATGCCTCAACAACATATACACCACAATATAGCAACACTTGACCTTAACGCAGTGAGCTCGGTTGTCGCTAATGAAGATTTCATCTCGATCGTTGACGACAACTCCATTGGGGAATTCTAGATGTTTGGAACAACTGAACTTGGAGAGAACAGAACCCATTTGGTCAAAAATGATAACTCTCATTACCTGGATGGATATGGAATAATACGTTGTCAGCTTTTCAAGCCATGGAACAATGAAAGTAAAGTAATAAAGTATTAAAGTAACAAAACATTGTTTATTTTAAATTCTATATATTCGTTGTATTTAATTTAAATAAGTAACAAATTTAAATTGACAAAAGCTATTTAGTGTCGAGTGAAGTGGTCATCTAGTCAGGACAGTGGTAATCGCGACCATAGTTATGGTAATCGCGACCTAGTTATGTTAATCGCGACCTAGTTATGATAATCACGACCTAGTTATGGTAATCGTGACCTAGTTATGGTAATCGTGACCTAGTTATGGTAATCGTGACCTAGTTATGGTAATCGTGACCTAGTTATGGTAATCGTGACCTAGTTATGGTAATCGCGACTTAGTTATGGTAAACGCGACCTAGTTATGGTAAGCGTGACCTAGTTATGGTAATCGTGACCTAGTTATGGTAATCGTGACCTAGTTATGGTAAGTGTGACCTAGTTATGGTAATCGCGACCTAGTTATGGTAATCGCGACCCAGTTATGGTAATCGCGACCTAGTTATGTTAATCGCGACCTAGTTATGGTAATCGCGACCCAGTTATGGTAATCGCGACCTAGTTATGTTAATCGCGACCTAGTTATGGTAATCGCGACCTTGCATTCGATGATGATGATACGGCCTCTGGAGTCGACTGTAACTCCGCGAGGGTGTTGCAGGATGCTGGAGCCAAACTTGCGGACAAACTGCCCATACTGGTTATAGAGTTGCACTTGGTGAGTTGGACTCCTCTCGGTCACTACGATATCTCCCGAAGATCTGACCACCGCAACCCTATTCGGGTAGAGCAGTTGGCCGTCCCTCTTTCCGCATTCCCCAAACTATGATTTGAGGGTTGTACGAAGGCGTTATATAAAGGAATACATGTTCTATCTATGCCATTATTTTATATGCCATTATTTTATATACGATTGAAGCAAATATTGATTACTAACTATAAATGAATAACTAGATTTACCTGGAATTTAAAACGTCCTTCTTTATCGAAGATTTGAATCCTATGATTATTTGTATCGGCGACGACAATATCATTTTGAGCGTTCACTGCAACTCCGCTGGGTTCAGTGAACTGACCTTCCATGACCCCAAATTCTCCAAACTTACAATGATAAATCATCTACGAAGATAGTAGGTGTGAAGTAGAACAGCAAACGGCGCAATTGAGTTCAAAGGTTGAGTTCAAAGGTAACGAACCTTTAGACGACGCAGCTGCGATTTAGGAGGGTAGACGTTCGCACTGATCATTTTATTTGTGAGGTCAGAGATCGAGTCTACAGATCCAGTGCTGCCACCTGTATTCGCCGTGGAAAACACATCCATCGTAGGATTACTGACGCACATAGATGAGTCAGTGGAGGAATGGGCAGAGTTTTGGTAGATATCCATATGGCCTGTAGCGGGTACCATAGGGTTTGGGTTTGGGGTTAGAGGTTTGTAAGGGCTAAACTTGGGCCTTAAGATAGGCGTAGTGAATCTACAGTGTAAACGGAGCGTAGGATCGAGGTTAAAAGTATATATAGGGAGTTTATGGTGCCTGGATGAATTAAAGTTCAGGTTACGTAGGTACCTGGATTAGACGAAGTAATAGAACTGGCTCCGGATCCATTACCGGACCAACGTTCGTAAGCGTTTACGCCGAGGAATGAGCCACCATTGCTGGACATCTTAGATGAGCAACAGCTGACCGGTGCGTTCACCAGACTGGACGCGGCAGAGGAAGAGGAAGGGGGTTCGCTGGATAAGAGAGCGTCTACCCTGTACTGGTCAAATGAAGACGACACTGCAAATCGGATGACGTTTTAATGGAGTAAAGCATGTATTCAACAAATATGGCTTTATTTTAAGAATATTTTCAGAACATAGATTTATAATTGAAAAAAAACTCCTATTTTAATATGGAGTCGCAGTTTTGTTCTAATTTCAACCATCTTTTGATAAATATATTATTGAATATTTGAATACAGTTTTATAAATATAATAATAATTATTCATATAGTTTAATCTCAGTTATTAATATTAATAATTTGATGAATACCCACAATGATACATCTAATGATATTAATTAATTATATTTCAAAGTTAAAATTGCTAGATAATCAGACAAAAATGAGACACCGACCATCGGATGTGTGGTTAGGCTGAATGAGTAGATTGTGAAGTTGTTCAGTGGTTGGAGCAGTGGCATTCTGTCTTGAGAAGTTATTCATCATCTCATTCTGAATGTTGAACTGGGTTTCCGTCGCCATCAAATCATTCGAGTTGGCAATGGGACGTATGTAGCCGAACGTGTTCTTTACACCAACCTGCGGACCGGAGAACACCGATGAACACTCAAATATAGCGAACATTAACATTAACATTAACACACTCGCGCGATTAATCCAGGAGGTGAAAGGAGTTGCGATTGCTAATGGACTTGCCTGAATCGCCTGGAAGTTCGAGATGAACTCGATGTTATTAAAAACTCCGAAAGCTTGTTGACAATCGTCCGGTGTACGCATTAGCAAATTACTCAGACGAGAATCTAGAGAACGCTTGAATAATAGAGATTCAACTGGGCTGGCATGTCTATTGAAATGAGACGGGTTAGTTGATGAATAAATGAAGAAATAAAGAGGAGTTTTGAGAAATGTATAAAAACCTATAAAAATTGAATATATAACCTATTATACCTATTAACATATTAAACCTATTATATTTATTAACCAATTAACCTATTATAATTATTAACCTATTCACCTATTATACTTATTAACCAATTAACCTATTATACTTATTAACTTATTAACCTATTAACCTATTAACCTATTATACCTAAAATAGAAGAAATATAAATATTTGTTGTAAGAATCTAAAATGATATAATTGAATATATAAACAAACTGTAAAAGTTTGTCAATGAATGTCGCTCCATTCAGAAGGGAATCTACACAACTAGCAAGCTTCTGGGATGAGTTTGTGAGAATTAACTGCCTGGCACCAAACACTTGATCCAACTCCTGTATGGTTAATGTAACAATGAATATATATTTATAAATGTACTATATGACAGTTAATAATAATACAAATATATCATAAATATTAAAAAGATACAGAATTCATTAAATTTTGTATAATAATTTAGCTTGGTTTTTAACACAAATATAATTTAATTAATTATGTTATTTTTAATTAGGCCTCTGTTATTTTAATTTTATTATTATAAATACTTTAAATATATCCACTTATTTATATAATATTTGCAATACATGTTTATATCTTATCTTAAAGAAACTTGAAAATAGCACACTAAATTTAAGTAAACATACTAATTGTACTAAACAAACATATTGCTACTAGGAATTCATAACTATATCCTATTGGTATCTAACTGCATATATATCAAATAATAATCTAGTAAAACATAAATGAGGTAATACAATTATTTTCATTATATAATTTATTTTATTTTTGTTATCACAAAAGATTTTATAAGTTTGTTTGTAAATCAAGTTATTTTCAAAATTAATTATTATTTCTCGTAAGTAAATTATTATATTGATATTCATATTTATAATTACTCCATCTTAAGTCAAATAAATAATGTATTAATATGTATATATTACAACATTACTGAGTGCAAATTTGGAATTAATATTAAAAATAATACCATTTCATAGACATGCAGATTTAATATTATCTAACAGTCAAAGTTCATATTAAATAATTATATTTATTGCTACTTAAGAAAATTAATATTTATTCAATATATTACCCTGAATATTTTATTACCACTAAAACTTACAATAAAAATAATATTAATTAAAATATATTACAAAATTATACTTTGTTAGAAAAATAAACAATAGTCAAAATTTGTTTATAAATTATTATGTTATATACATAAAAGAGTAATGAAATAATGTTATTATATTTTATTGACATTTTATAAATTAAAATAATAGTAATTAGAGAAATGGATTATATTAGTATGTATTAAAATGTCAACTCATGAAAGACATGTAATAAATCAACAACCTTCAAAGCATCCGATTTACGTTCATCAATCATAGATCGGTAGAAGTTGTAGGTATCATTAATGTCACCCTCAGCCTTGTGATACATCATAGCAATTCGAGTAGAGGAAGACTCGACGACTTTAGTGAGTTCTGACATCTTTGCTATCTTGTCCTGAGGGGACGTAGTGTACGGTATTGATTATGTAGGGTCTACTATTTACATCACTGCTAAACACACATAAACTAAGTGAAATGTACCACTAAAATAGAATAAACATAATACTTAAGGCAGTCAATATAACTAACAACTTGTAACATAGAGGTCATAGATACTGATGAAAGTATGACTAATACTTTGAGTGGGCTTGCATTTTTAAAAAACAGACATTTACATATAAAGTATTGGTAAAACTAAACAATAGGAAGCTGTAATTGGTGGAAAGTAATATGATATTTCAAAAACAATATAAAAATGTCAAAATATATAGACAATGCACAGAAAATATATAAACAATACACAATTATTGTTATTTAAACAGAAATTTTTAATTGGAATTTATATAAACCCGATTTATTGAACCAGAAAAAGATTCACGTATTTACCTATGCTAGATTATGACCCCAAAAAATACTTACCTTGACCTTGTCGTTAAGATCAACTAGTTCCCCGAGTCGGGGTTGTGTGTTCGTTGAGAGAAACTCGTAGTCATGGCACTTGTGTTCCACCAGGGTGCACTCCTTACAAATAGGAGTATCGCAGCCACGACAGTAGAAAGACAGTTGCTATAGGTAAAGTGATGGGTTAAGTAGGGGTTAAGGAGGGGTTAAAGAGGGGTTAAAGAGGGGTTAAGGAGGGGTTAAGGAGGGGTTAAAGAGGGGTTAAGGAGGGGTTAAAGAGGCTTCGAGGGAGGAATCAGTGAAGTGCTAAGGATGTTTTGAGATAGAGTTGAAACGATGTTAAGAGAAGCATTGATGTTGGTGTAGAGTGAAAATACTGCGAGTATTAGTGAAGTTATTAGATGAGAGAAATGTCAAATGAGTGGTCAAGGGAGTGGTCAAGGGAGGAGTCGAGTGTTATAAGGGAGAAGTCAAGCGAGGCATATATTAAAGTAAAGGTAAGGAAGGCCTAAGAATTAGTATAAGAATTAATAAATACTTCATTATAAAATTACAATGATTCATATTTTAAGATAAAATAAAAGGATTGGTCAGCAATATAGTTAGCAACTAGTGGTCAGCAGTGTTAATAGTAAACAGTTGGTATGAATCAGTGGATTAATTGAAATTTACATATTACATAATAACCGAGTTAAAGGTGGTACAAATTGCATAACAAATGCAAAATAGGGCAAAGTTTATAGTCTGCAGTATATGAGTGTGTGAGGGTGTGAATTTGTAATGAATTTGTGATGAATTTGCGAGTATGTGAGTGTGTGAGTGAGTGAGTGAGTGAGTGAATGAGTGAGTGAATGAGTCATTGAGTGAGTTAGTTCACGGGAACCAACATAATTTCTGTGATATCGGCATTGGACGACTTTATCTTCCGCCGGAGTGGCCGGAATGGGATGACCATTAGAATGACCAGCAGAGTTAGAGGCAGTCTTTTGGATATCGGTGAGTTGGGTGACCCTATGACCCTCAAAGCAATGCATGTACTGATGTGCCATAGCGCAGTGTGTGCATAGCAGATTTGCACAGTTAAAACACCTCGCGACTGCTACTGCCCCACTCCTGGAGGTTCCTTTGCATCCGGTGCAATTAGCTGCGAGGGGAGGGGCTTAGATAGTGGGGAGATTAGTGAGGGGAGGGGCTTAGAGAGTGGGGAGATTAGTGAGGGGAGGGGCTTAGAGAGTGGGGAGATTAGTGAGGGGAGGGGCTTAGTCAAAGGAGATATTAGTGAGGGGAAAGGCTTAGAGAGTGGGGAGATTAGTGAGGGGAGGGGCTAGATAGTGGGGAGATTAGTGAGGAGAGGGGCTTAGAGAGTGGGGAGATTAGTGAGGGGAGGGGCTTAGATAGTGGGGAGATTAGTGAGGGGAGGGGCTTAGATAGTGGGGAGATTAGTGAGGGGAGGGGCTTAGATAGTGGGGAGATTAGTGAGGGGAGGGGCTTAGACAGTGGGGAGATTAGTGAGGGGAGGGGCTTAGATAGTGGGGGAGATTAGTGAGGGGAGGGGCTTAGATAGTGGGGAGATTAGTGAGGGGAGGGGCTTAGATAGTGGGGAGATTATTGAGGGGAGGGGCTTAGATAGTGGGGAGATTAGTGAGAGGAGGGGCTTAGATAGTGGGGAGATTAGTGAGGGGAGGGGCTTAGACAGTGGGGAGATTAGTGAGGGGAGGGGCTTAGATAGTGGGGAGATTAGTGAGGGGAGGGGCTTATATAGTGGGGAGATTAGTGAGGGGAGGGGCTTAGATAGTGGGGAGATTAGTGAGGGAGGGGTTAGCCAAAGGAGATATTAGTAAGGGAGGGGCTAGTTAAAGGAGATATTAGTAAGAGAGGGGCTAGTCAAAGGAGATTAGTGATGTGGATTGGAGAGGTTAGAGAAGAGAGATATTGAGAATGTAGTTACTAATGATAACTAATATATGGATTAAATAAATTGTTATATGAAACATTGAACAATGAATTCACTTTTATTTGAATGTAGGTTATTAGTTACTAATAACATATTGTCAGTATATTATAATATATATTATTACCTGAGGTCATCAAACTTTGTACAATAAAATGCATTAGGGTCAGTTAAGTTATTATATAATAAGTGAAAATAGATTTGATTTTATAATTGCATAATTTAATAATTACATGTAATTACTTATATGTGATATTGGTATATATAAAAATCAATGTATATATGTATTACCTTAGCTACAAAATAGGCTATTAAAAACTATTACATCATTATGTTCACTTGGTAATAATTTAGGCAAATATGAAATGCAAATAAACATTGATTTTTGAGAAAATATTATATAATATTGTACTACAGAATAAACAACCAGTGCATTAATTATTATTATTATGTAAGTTATACTACTATGAAAAATATGGATAAACTATAAATATAATTAATAGGTTTAATTGAAAGGTTAAAGGTTAAGTTTACCTAATTGTGAATCCTTTTTCTTATTCTTGCAACTTTCAATAGCCAAAGATTCTAGAACATTGGCAACAGCAAAGTCAGTGGATAGAGCAGAAATACCTGTGGAGTGTGAAAATATGATTAATATTCAATGAATATGTATTTAGAGAAGCTGATAAAGGGTTCTTTGAGATGAATAACTACAATATAAATACAGAAATAATATTCACAGAAATGTATATCCGTGTTAGTTTATAAAGAGATAACACAAATACATTTTATACACTAATTTATATTAAAATAAACACTAATTTATATTAAAATAAACATTAATATATATTAAAATAAACCTAATTTATATTAAAATATACACTAATTTATATTAAAATATACACTAATTTATATTAAAATAAACCTAATTTATATTAAAATATACATTGATTTATATTAATATATACACTAATTTATATTAAAATATACACTATTATATTAAATTAAAAACTAATTTATATTAAAATAAACATTAATATATATTAAAATAAACCTAATTTATATTAAAATAAACCTAATTTATATTAAAATATACACTAATTTATATTAAAATAAACACTAATTTATTTAAAAATAAACACTAATATATATAAAATAATATATTTAACTTTATTTATATATTAAGAATATTAATGTGAAATTTCAAACAAAAAAAAAGCAATTTAGATATAATTGACAGATTTTACATATATAATGTAAAAATTTAAATATTATTATTATTACAATAATATATCATTAAAATTATGGATTTTAAAATTTGAAGAACTAAATTATATATGAATATTCTACCCATCAAATAAGATAATATTAATATCACATAAGACATACAGCCAATAAAAAGTTTTAAATACACAGGTCATATTTTCTTTATATTCTGGAATTTTTCAAAATATTTACCGCCAATTTTTGAATTTATTATTTAGATATGACTAAATAATAAATACTAATTACATATGAGTCATATGCTGACCCAGACTACAATATATTGTTAATAATTACAAATTATTATATATCAATATAGTAGATATATAGGTAAACCATGAACATTTTATTATAGGTAAACCATGAACAATAAATCATGAACCTGTAACTTACTTGTTACTGAATAATTAGTAGTCTATGAACCTCTTTCTCCATATATTCAAATAAACTTATCATAAACCTTGTTATTTTAACTGTGTGCATAATAAAAATAAATAAAAAATTGCATAATATTTAAGAATAATTATTTTCATTTACCTCTGGTCATTACAAATGTAACAGGATGTTCAATTTTACAGTTAATCCAATAATTTTTGCTTGATGATAATGTATTGATAATGTATTGATAAAACAAATCAGCTGTTTTTTACAATTTATGTATATAGCTTCATACATATTCAATAGACAGACTAATTTATGCAAAACATAGTAAATATTATTTAGTTAAGTTACAGACATAGTACATTGTTTTATATTTTATCACAAAAAAAACATATTTCAAATGTGTACATACATGTGTTTAATAATAATAATCAATAATAATTATTCAAGAAAACAATATGAATTGTAATATAAAAATTGAATATTTAATTATAATAATGATTTCAATTTATTAATTATATTTTTAAATTATTAATAAATTTACATTAAAGCTATGACTTAATAAATAATAATCAAATAAATATATTCAAAACTATTCATTTTAAATTTTAATATACACAATGTAATCTGAAATAACAAGTTTCTAGGCATTTCTAGAAGTGTATTCAAATATATATTAATTCTACTATAAGTAGTAAAAATGAACTGAAATTTAATTTACATTCTTACATAACTAAATTGTTAACAATGCATAAAGGATTTAATTAATTTGAAATATCTATTGTTTATAAGCTATTCTATTGTGTTCATTTAAGTAGGAATTTGTAGAAGGGTCAGTTGAATATTAATGGGTGCATGTGGTAGAGTAGTAAATGCGAGTGTGAGTGGGGTTAGAAGCATGGTGTAAATAAATAGGTGTAGGTAGGGGTGAAGATAAGGAGTAAGGTAGTGGGTGTAAGTGAGGATGGAAGTATAGGATAAAGTATTTGGTATAAGTGATGGTGGAGGTATGGGGTAAAGTAGTGGGTGTAAGTGAGGGTGGAAGTATGGGGTAAAGTAGTGGGTGTAAGTGAGGGTGGAAGTATGGGGTAAAGTAGTGGGTGTAAGTGAGGGTGGAAGTATGGGGTAAAGTAGTGAGTGTAAGTAGGGGTATATATATGAGGTAAGGTAGTGGGTGTAAGTGAGGGTGGGGGTATGGGGTAAAGTAGTGGGTGTAAGTGAGGGTGGAAGTATGGGGTAAAGTAGTGGGTGTAAGTGAGGGTGGAAGTATGGGGTAAAGTAGTGGGTGTAAGTGAGGGTGGAAGTATGGGGTAAAGTAGTGAGTGTAAGTAGGGGTATATATATGAGGTAAGGTAGTGGGTGTAAGTGAGGGTGGGGGTATGGGGTAAAGTAGTGGGTGTAAGTGAGGGTGGAAGTATGGGGTAAAGTAGTGGGTGTAAGTGAGGGTGGAAGTATGGGGTAAAGTAGTGAGTGTAAGTAGGGGTATATATATGAGGTAAGGTAGTGGGTGTAAGTGAGGGTGGGGGTATGGGGTAAAGTAGTGGGTGTAAGTAGGGGTAAAGTAGTGGGTGTAAGTAGGGGTGGAGGTATGGGGTAAAGTAGTGAGTGTAAGTGAGGGTGGAGTTATGGGGTAAAGTAGTGAGTGTAAGTAGGGGTATATATATGAGGTAAGGTAGTGGGTGTAAGTGAGGGTGGAGGTATGGGGTAAGGTAGTGGGTGTAAGTGAGGGTGGAGGTATGGGGTAAAGTAGTGAGTGTAAGTGAGGGTGGAGTTATGGGGTAAAGTAGTGAGTGTAAGTAGGGGTATATATATGAGGTAAGGTAGTGGGTGTAAGTGAGGGTGGAGGTATGGGGTAAGGTAGTGGGTGTAAGTGAGGGTGGAGGTATGGGGTAAGGTAGTGAGTGTAAGTGAGGGTGGAGTTATGGGGTAAAGTAGTGGGTGTAAGTGAGGGTGGAAGTATGGGGTAAAGTAGTGGGTGTAAGTGAGGGTGGAGTTATGGGGTAAGGTAGTGAGTGTAAGTGAGGGTGGAGGTATGGGGTAAGGTAGTGAGTGTAAGTGAGGGTGGAGTTATGGGGTAAGGTATGGGTGTAAGTGAGGGTGGAGTTATGGGGTAAAGTAGTAAGTGGGGGTATATATATGAGGTAAGGTAGTGGGTGTAAGTGAGGGTGGAGTTATGGGGTAAAGTAGTGGGTGTAAGTAGGGGTATATATATGAGGTAAGGTAGTGGGTGTAAGTGAGGGTGGAGGTATGGGGTAAAGTAGTGGGTGTAAGTAGGGGTAAAGTAGTGGGTGTAAGTAGGGGTATATATATGAGGTAAGGTAGTGGGTGTAAGTGAGGGTGGAGGTATGGGGTAAAGTAGTGGGTGTAAGTAAGGGTTGAGGTATGGGGTAAAGTGGTAGATGTGAGTGGGGTAGAGGTATGGAGTCCAGTAGTGGGTTTGAGTGGGAGTAAAGGTATGGGGTAAAGTGGTGGATGTAAATATGAATGAGGGTGTAGCTATGAGTTAGAGTAGTGGGTATGAAGCAGTGCATTGGTGCCTGGTATGAGGGGATATGCTAGATTATAGTAGGTGTATATTAACATATATTATTCTGGAGAATAGATAATCTGGATAGATTCACACAAACCAGTTTACAAAGGACTAGTCATGTGAAATAATGTAGTAAACAAAAGAACATTCACTTCAGAGGGGTGTCATATCAACAAAATGACAGGCAGACACACACACACACACGCGCGCGCACACAATCACACACACACACACAGTAGAATTAACAGGCAGATTATATAATAACATGGCTCAATATCTCCTGGTTCCAATGGTAGAGTGTGAATAGTGATAATTGTACATGCATTGGTCAAGTTTACATTACATAACAAATGCTATTGAACTACTGATATTGTGTCATCATCATCACTGGTGGTCAGAAAGCAGTCTATAGCATATAGTAACACATACACGCATTGCAAATTGTATAGATTTTACAATTTGGACAGAAGATGAGTGATGCATAATGTATATTTAAACATATGATTGGTGAAATCAACAGAGAATATTATCTACTGGAGAGGGTTTGAAATGTAGTAAATACACGGAATCAATGTATTGTACTGGTATTCAGTTATAACTACTGACCATAGTGATGAACAATAGGATCAAATGAATATAGGGTCAGGCCAAATAGCAAATACAAAACTAGCCCCCGATTTAACAATACCCAGTTAAAAAAACAATGAAGCATAACAGCCAGATGTAAAGATGACATCTGTGATAAAACATGTCAGAGCATGCATCTGTTCACAATGAATGAACAGCAGGTAGTAGAAAATAATGAATATGGTATAAACATATGAACTGAGCTATATAATGGAAAACAAAGCATTTGTAGTATAAAGTGAAATGCATTGTGATTGTTTTAATAAAAATAGTCAATTAATCTAAAATTAAAATAATAAAGTAGGATGATTTTATTAGTATGTGATAGAGTAGTAATAGAAGTAGTAGTATTAGTAATAGAAGTAGTTGTAGCAGTGTAAATAGTATTGTGAGAAGTAGTGCTACCAATATCTGTAATAGTAATAGTTACACTAGTAGTATTAGAAGTATTAGTTCATATTAGTAGTAATAGAAGTATTAGTTCATATTAGTAGTAATAGAAGTATTAGTTCATATTAGTAGTAATAGAAGTATTAGTTCATATTAGTTGTAATAGAAGTATTAGTTAATATTAGTAGTATTAGAAGTATTAGTTCATATTAGTAGTATTAGAAGTATTAGTTCATATTAGTAGTATTAGTTAATATTAGTAGTAATAGAAGTATTAGTTAATATTAGTAGTATTAGAAGTATTAGTTAATATTAGTAGTATTAGAAGTATTAGTTAATATTAGTAGTAATAGAAGTATTAGTTCATATTAGTAGTAATAGAAGTATTAGTTCATATTAGTTGTAATAGAAGTATTAGTTAATATTAGTAGTATTAGAAGTATTAGTTCATATTAGTAGTATTAGAAGTATTAGTTCATATTAGTAGTATTAGTTAATATTAGTAGTAATAGAAGTATTAGTTAATATTAGTAGTATTAGAAGTATTAGTTAATATTAGTAGTATTAGAAGTATTAGTTCATATTAGTAGTAATAGAAGTATTAGTTAATATTAGTAGTAATAGAAGTATTAGTTCATATTAGTAGTATTAGAAGTATTAGTTAATATTAGTAGTATTAGAAGTATTAGTTCATATTAGTAGTATTAGTTAATATTAGTAGTAATAGAAGTATTAGTTAATATTAGTAGTATTAGAAGTATTAGTTAATATTAGTAGTAATAGAAGTATTAGTTCATATTAGTAGTAATAGAAGTATTAGTTCATATTAGTAGTATTAGAAGTATTAGTTCATATTAGTAGTATTAGAAGTATTAGTTCATATTAGTAGTATTAGTTAATATTAGTAGTAATAGAAGTATTAGTTAATATTAGTAGTATTAGAAGTATTAGTTAATATTAGTAGTATTAGAAGTATTAGTTAATATTAGTAGTAATAGAAGTATTAGTTCATATTAGTAGTAATAGAAGTATTAGTTCATATTAGTAGTATTAGTAGAAATTGAACCTTCGGGTAGGTAGGTAGTACCATTGCACGTCGGGCATGAGATGTGGTTAGAGGACAAGTCCAGCGGAGAAGACAGGTCAGCGGGGTCGCTGGACACAGGGAAGCCATTGTCACCGCTACTACTTACAATCCTTTCTAGGCACAGTTGGCAAAACGTGTGCAGACAAGAGAGAACCTAGAGGTCAAGG
Organism: Osedax frankpressi; assembly: GCA_964035775.1. Classification (NCBI taxonomy): domain Eukaryota; kingdom Metazoa; phylum Annelida; class Polychaeta; order Sabellida; family Siboglinidae; genus Osedax; species Osedax frankpressi. The sequence goes on along the minus strand of OZ038315.1, from coordinate 1,818,570 downwards.
TTTATGGCCATTATCGGGCAAATTAATCAGTTCTACTCAAATAAATTATAAAATCGTATTCCGGTGAGCAAATGGACGCATAAATCAATTCTAAAGAAATCATTTTAACTAGATAAATATACATTAAACTATAGTAGGAGGTCAAACTTTGGGGTTATTGAGCGTCTCGTGACACAGGTTACAGGAGGTGTTCAGCGAGTAGTTGCCGTTGTTAATGCCGGTAGGGATGCCGATAGCGGAGGAGTTGGGCAGTGAAATGCTACTCAGAGGTCCGCATGGGTTCGTAGTGATGTCGCATTCGCTATCGGTAGACGAAGCCGTGGACTGGGTAGAGGAGTTCGGAGTGCCAGATGAAGCAGAGTCTATTGTCTGTTGGTATAGAAATGTTAATTAGTACGGCGATATAATAAAAACTTATGGTGGAAAGGGGAATATTATTGGAATTAGAATCTGTATAAAATATGTTGATAAGAAAATGAAAATTAAAAATATTTAAAATTAAATCATCTTAATTTTATAGATAAAATATTCATTAGTACGGAGATATAATAAAAACTTATGGTGGAAAGGGGAATATTATTGGAATTAGAATCTGTATAAAATATGTTGATAATAAAATAAAAATTTAAAATATTTAAAATAAAATCATCTTAATTTTATAGATAAAATATTAATGAATGGGATTTTAAATTATTAACAATTTATTAATGGATAATACACATGTATATATATTATATAAAATATACAAATAAGATAGTTTTATTTTTATAAAACATGAATTACTTTCCATTGAAATTATTGTAGTATATATCAAAATTTATTAAATATATTATAGCATGTATATATATACATATATATGTATTAAAGAACCTTGGCACCACTGCCTATTACTCCGAGGACAGAAGGTGCAACAGAGAGCATCGATCGTGGAACTACTTCAAAAGCGCTCATCTTAATTAAAAAGCACCGCACATGTAGATATTAGGGATGTAGCACAGATCTCCCACTGCGTGAAAGAATGGTAGGTATATATTTTATTTTTTTTATTTATAAAACAATTGTGGAATTAAAACTTGTCGTAACGCGTTTATACACAATATGTAACACGAGTAGCATTTAACAAATGTGTACATCATTAGATGCTTTTTTGCGATGCATTCCTATTATAGGATATATATAGCTAAATGAATTAATTACATTATTAATATAAAGTAATATGGAACATTATATTATTAATAATAATATATAGAAAATATTTGGAAAATTAAAAATTTAAATAGTAATTTATTTCATGTAAGAAATTGACTACTTACGTGATATACGTGCAAATTGAGCGCGTTGCAACAAATTATGTATAAAAATTAGGGTAAAAATAAATAATAATATAAATAGCAATAAATAAGTTAGATGTATAATAAGTTTAGTTACGGTGGCTTATTCTGAACACAAAACACGAATAACTAATGCCAACAAAATGAAATTACTACAAACAAAGGCTAGAGTTGCATCTTAAATTTAATTTAGCCTCGTTTTGATTTTAATTCAAAAATTTTATTATTATATATAAACTACGTTATTTGTTTATTAATTACTAATTAAATGTTATAAATTAAATATACATATTTTTTTAATGATTTAATATTATTTAATATTAATATGTTATAATTGTGTTAAAACTTTAATTATATTATAGTTTGTGATTATTTGAAAAATATAAATAAATAAATATACAAATCATTATAATATATATATAAATAATATTAATATTAATAATTAATTAATACAATAGTTATTCAGTTACATATATCTATATATTATTAATTCATGTATTTCAAATATATTCGCATGTTCATGAATTAGTTATAATTGAATATAAAATAAAATATAACATTAAAAAGGTTTTATTAAAAAAATAGTATTATATATAATATTGTTAAATATATTACAGTGTATAAATTAAGATAAATATAAATATGTTTGAATACGATTATATTATTTATTTGTAAAACTTTTCTTTCCATAGGTTATTTTAGTAATTTCAATCAAAGAGTTAGTATATTGAATATAGATTATTTAGATGGTTTTTTAATATAATTCACCACTTTATTCTATTATAACTGCTTATAATTATATTATTCGTTACAAAATATGATATTTACCATTGACATATTCATTTTTATGTTAACACCTTATAAAATAATACTTATGTCTCTTAGTAAGATTTAATATTTAAAAATATGTTAAGATTAATTTTAATATTATAATTTATTAGTATTCTAATATGTTAAAAGGTAGATATTAAATTAATTAAAACACTATATAATAATATAATAATATAACAATGTTTATATGTAATTGTATATATCTATTGTCTATTATATATCCACTTTATTCTATATAGATAATATATATATATTTATAAGCACTATATAAATTAAATAATATATTTTATTCTGATAAATCTTTATAAGAGTTTGATATATCAAAATTTATTATATAAAATTTAAGATTATTATTTATATTTTTAATATTTAAGTTATTAAATTATATAATTGTAATTCATTTAAATTTGCATTCCAACATAGGTTATAGAGACCATCGTTGACATTTTTATTCTGATAAAATGGAAGGTTATTATTTGAAATAGATTTTTAATGATTTATTCATTTTTTAGTAATCTATAAAAAGAAATTTAAGGTTTATACTAAGCTTATTCTCGAATTTATTAATTTGTTAATATTTGTTGACTCAAATAATTAGTGACACATCTATAAATCATATTTATATAGCAAAATAAAATTATTTCTAGAAAATTTTAAATTCTATTTTTAGAGTTAATATAAATAATATACTAAATTTCATATTACTTTTAATATAATAATTTATGGCATTTTTCAGCAATATTTAGAAATTTATTATTTATTTATTATAGATGTTATTGAATTTAGATAATTTGTTATTTACAGATCCATATGGACATAAAGGGTTATTATTTTATTATTCTTATCAGCAATTTATTTGTTAATATTTATATAAATTAATATTATATTTTCAATTATTGATTTTACCATAAATATATTTCATTTATAATAATACAAGGAATAGTATTGACCATAAAAGGTAAATACTATTAGTGGTATTATTAAACATGAATACTTTGATTTAAATTTAACTATAATAAGAATTAATTGCAATAATTAGAAATATGCATAAATTCCCAATGCACAGTGGCAAAACTTCCACTTTTTTGAATGATCGAGGATTTGGCTGGATGCTGGAGACATCTGTCGAAGATGATGAAGATGTCCAATTACCTTTACTGTTTGTTTTTATATATTCTAGTAAGTTACTCTTTTGATTGTAATTTAGTTTACACCAGAAATGTTAAAAATAAGGAATTTTATTTGGTAGTATATACTAGAACCAGGAAATACTAATATATAGTACTAATACTAATATTAGAATATACTAGAATCATGAAATGCTAGTACTAATATTAATATATAGTACTAATACTAGTACTAGAATATACTAGAACCAGGAAATACTAGTACTAATACTAATATATAGTACTAATACTAATACTAGAATATACTAGAATCAGGAATTCTCAAAACATACAATTACTCTACAAATGTGACTTAAAGTTAAGCTACGTGAACCCATTTCTGTTTAGGCAAGAACTAGACATCGACTTGTCGGATATTTTACGTAAACTACAAATGGTTTTGTTACCACGAAAACGCGTTGCTAGCGACGACATTGAGAATGATGATGCAGACTTCTGGGGCCCTTTATTTGTTGTATTGTTTTACTCGATGATATCCCTATACGGACAGTTTACCGTTAGTATGCCATTAAGTATGGCCATTTCGCCCGATAACACTGACCAGCCCTTTGTCTATAATTTAAACATTCGATCACTCTATACTTCAACTTTTACTTTAGCTGACTTAATTGATAATATTTCTAACTTTTGACCACTGCTAATATTACTGACCACTGCTAATATTACTGACCACTGCTAATATTACTGAACACTGCTAATATTACTGACCACTGCTAATATTACTGAACACTGCTAATATTACTGACCACTGCTAATATTACTGACTACTGCTAATATTACTGACCACTGCTAATATTACTGACCACTGCTAATATTACTGACCACTGCTAATATTACTGAACACTGCTAATATTACTGACTACTGCTAATATTACTGACCACTGCTAATATTACTGACCTCTGCTAATATTACTGACCACTGCTAATATTACTGAACACTGCTAATATTACTGACCACTGATAATATTATTGACAACTGCTAATATTATTGACAACTGCTAATATTATTGACAACTGCTAATATTATTGACAACTGCTAATATTATTGACAACTGCTAATATTATTGACAACTGCTAATATTATTGACAACTGCTAATATTACTGACCACTGCTAATATTACTGACCACTGCTAATATTACTGACCACTTGTAATATTACTGACCACTTCTGATATTACTGACCACTGCTAATATTACTGACCACTGCTAATATTACTGACCACTGCTAATATTACTGACCACTGCTAATATTACTGACCACTACTAATATTACTGACCACTGCTAATATTACTGACCACTGCTAATATTACTGACCTCTGCTAATATTACTGACCACTGCTAATATTACTGACCACTGCTAATATTACTGACCACTACTAATCTTACTGACCACTACTAACAAAACTGATATTCACAACTTTTCATGAAATATTATAATTTGTTTATTTTTATCACAGCTTTGTAATGAATCATATAATATAAGATTACGGAACATTAAAATAGAATTATACAACTCATAAACTCATTAATTCTATTTTGAAAATTACATGTAAAATGATGGATTAGTAGTAAAATGTATTTATTTCTACTCTAGAGGGAAACTGCTATGTTTAGTAACCTCATAAAAGTATAGAAACAATTAATTTGAATTATATTATTAACCACATAAATGTATCTGTAACTGTTTAAATTAACTATTAGGCATTATTGTATGGAGTGTAGATAATGTAGTTATTTGTATTTTTGTTATTAAAATCATCAAACTCGACTAGGTGGTGTCCTGGATACTGACTATATGGGTAGTTGGCAGTCTTATGGTGTTTGTACTTGCTCGTGTGCTCTGTGGAGAGGTTTGCTCTAATCACTATTGAAATGAATAGTTATCTATAACGCAGCTTGAGTATTTTTATTAAAATTAATGAACTTGACATTCTGATAGAAAATGCTTTAGAAATTTGTATTTTATAACTGATAAAAAATAGAAATAATTGATTTAGGTAAAGTGAATACATAATTAACAATTTATAAATAGTATTTATTAAATAATCATTAACATAATTATTTTTATGTCGTATTGATAATGTTCTTTCTTTAAGAATTCACATTTTTAATTATTTCCATTTATTAATAATTAACTGCAATGAATATCATTAACTAAAAATTATATTATATATGTATTTATAGATATGAAATCATGATATATGCATTACAGTTGGAATATATATGTATATAAACCATGCTATTAATTATGTGTATGACATTTGCATTGACTGCATATAACAGGTCACTTATTCACAATGCATTGGTATTATTGGCTATTCCCTGCTGCCTTTATCTTTGATGTCCTTGATGACCAGTGCAATCCCCTACTATTTACCTGGATTGTTTATTAAGGTTACTTTCTCATTTTTCAACTTCTCAATCAATATTTATGCAAAATGAATTTATCTTTCATGATTCGTTATTGTATTTATAGAATTTAATATTTTAATCATTTTATTTATAAACGTGCTGATTATTGATAATTTACTAACAAATATTTTATAAAATTATCAAACAAGATTATTATTAAATAAAATTTTAAAAACCAAGGATTTTTTTCAAAAGTATGAGATTTTATTATTTTACATAGAGGTACTAAAATATTTAATATAACAAATATTTATAACTGTACTTTAGAATTGAATTTACAGAAATAAATATATTAAAAAATATCAATCTAATTTGTAATCGCTAAAATATAATACATTAATGAATTCTGTAATTCACAGCTAATCGGAGTTCTGTGGTCTACTTATTCTGCTTCATGTTTGCTCTGTGTCAATGAACTCGCTCGTAAGAATATTCTACTCATCTACCCTATATTTCTGTTGTATTCTTACTTCCTATCATTATATAGTGGTGTGTAGTGTTATTTTATTATTGATATATATTGTAAAATGATACATTATTTAATGAATATATATTAAAGAAGTTTAAATTATAAACACTATTTTTATTTTTATGTTTTTACTTTTAATAAAAATTACTGACGTTTTTTATATTTTAATTTATTGATAATGGTTCAATGTAATAATGAAACTTTATTTATTCTATATAATCTATAAAACTTGCTAAAATAATTTGAATTGTCATTCTATTTATTCTATATATTAAAATGTATTATTTGTTATGTGATATAAATCATTTATTCTCAATAATATTTTTTAATTTTTATTTTCACCAATATTTCCATACTGAATATAATTTTGATATTTTTTATATAAGAAAATAATCTGTACAGTAATTTGAAATTATTTATTTAGATATTAAATTGTTGTGCAAATAAAATTGCCTAATGCAATAGTATAATATATGAATATATTCTTTAGGTCTATATGGAATTTACATATTATTTATTAAATATAATAATTTTTTAACGGATAAAATATTAAATTTATCTATAAGTATAGATGATATTGACTAATGAATATAAATACTTTATAATGATATATAATATTGAAATCAATAATAATAGACACTAGTAATGTTAGTGTAATAATTAGTAATTAGTTAGCTAGTTCTTGAGAAAATCATTAATTCATATTTAATTTTCCTGATAAGGTAACCTTTACTGAATCGCTTTTACATATGATTTGATCAGGCTTTTAGAAAGGTAGTATAATGATTAATTTTGAAATAATTTAACCTCACGTTATAACTAGTACGTTATCTCATAAGTAAACAAATACTAAATATAAAACATTTGAATAATTCTGAATTATAACTGTAGTTATACTGTAAATAATTGCAAAATGCATATTTAGTTTGACGAAATGTTTAAATATATCAATTTACACCACTATGATTATATTATATCCACATAGCACTAAAACATAACAATTCGGATTAACTACATCATTATATAATATATATTATTAATTAATAATATAATATAATAAATATAGTCAGTTTAAAATATTTGTATTTTCGAATAATCTTAATTGTTATGTAACAAGATATATCTTAGAAAAACTAAAATATTACATTAATCTATAAATAATTACAGCGACAGGAAAATACCGACCGTTAACTAATATTACTATAAATGTATTTATAGAGTAGTTGAATAACAAATCGTAGATACATTAAAATAAGATATAAGACCTGCTCGTAAATTGTTTGCCAATTAAGCAAAATGCAGCCGATTAGCCTGGATACTTCCGTTGTCTTTTTCTATAAATACGCGTATCGAAAGTCATCTGAAATTATTAAATAAAAACCAACCGACACATAATTATAATGATATAATAATAAATTATCGTTTTAAGACTTACTAAAATTAGTTAGTTAATTTTATGATGAAATATCTTAAAAAGAATATCCGCTTATATAGCGGATATTCTTTTTAAGATATTTCATCATAAGATTAACTTATATAATTGCTTTCATTGTATTCATTATTAATATGTGTATTGTTTAAAATATTGATGCTAAAGGTAATATCTAAACTTATCCATGATATAATTATAGTTATTTATAAATATCTCTTAATATAATCAGGCTAATATAAATAAGTTATTTTCGTATCTTTGCTAATATTTCATATGAGCTCAATATTTACGATACAAATAAATCTAGATTAATCATAATATTTTTCAGACTATTTTCGTTACTTGAGTTACTTCACTCACTGATTTTATTATAACATTAATAAAGTGCACGGCTGATACAATAATATAGATGTATACATTTCTTTAAATAAATTAAATATAGATATTTCTTCTCATCGTTGACTTTCCTACTTCTCGTTACATTAGTCATTCCTACCTCATCCTACTTAATAAATTCCTTCGATGTAGTTCATTCCTAGATTATGAATATTAATATGTATAGCCAACTAACCACTTTACAAACATCTCTTATATTTCCTTCTCAAACAAACATCGTCCTCGTGTCCTGTTCCTAATTCCTTTAGCTTAATTTCTATCTATTTTGTACTAAAAATTATATTGGACTTATTCACCATTATAATAACAGCTCTATCATTATATCATCATTATGCTTTCCTCTGCTTATATGTATAAATATAATTTCTATTACAATTGGAATTAAATTAAATTAAATGAACTATATTTCATTATTGAAAATCTCGTAGTTTAATCATTGTACTCCGAAGTTATGATATTAAATTCATAATCAAATACATATACATTAATGTATATTAATATACTTTTATACAGTAGAGTGATTATATAATAATGTGTTAGTTTAATAACAAAATGTAATATATGTAATATTTATATATAAACTCATAATGTAATCGATGAAATCATAGTTTACTAAAACATTCTCTAGTTGGCCTTCCGTAATATTATTGTAATATTACCGTATTGTGGTAATGACGATACTGGTATTAATATAATACTAATGTTTTAATATAATGTAAGATTATTATATTTTTAAATAGTTGAACGTTGAACGTTGCGAGGTACCTCATATTATATCTACAGATCAATATTAAACAAATTGTAAATATCAAATATCTTAAAATTTTAGCTCAGTTACAAAATGCATAATTAGTTTAATGATATGTTTAAATTTTATGATTTATACCACTAGGTTTAAACTGTGATCACTTAAATCTAACACAGATTGATTCAAATTATATAATATATAATTAATATATTTGTTTAAAAATATAGTCATTTTAAGTATTACATAATTAAATAATCTGAATTCTTACATCTTAGCGAAATTAAAGTATTATATTTATTTATAAATAAATACTTTAACAGGATACTCACTGTGTTAATACATTTTTATTAGATATGTATTTATAGTGTAATTAATACTAAATCATAGATCAAATAAAATGCAACATCACTTATACAGATTATGCAAATAACAATACACACTGATGATTGGGCTATATTCTGCATACTTCCGGTGGCTTTTCTTTATAAATGCTCAAGTATCAAATCATCTGAAATTATTAATTCAAAATACAACCAACAAATAATTTTTAATTTTTGGATAATATAATAAATTATTATTTTAAAACTTGCTAAAATTATATTGTTAATTTCATGATGAATTATATTAGATTGAATATACTTTTGTTATTGGTATGTTTAATGTTACATATAGCTGCTGCTAAAGGTTTATATAACATTAGTTACGATATAATATATAATAATTTATAACTCATATAATATTATAATAAATGAGTTATTTATTGTATGTTAGATAATCTTTCACATAAGAAAACTATTTATGATAAAAGTAAAATCTACATTAATCATAATATTTTATAGGCCATTTTTTAATTCCGTTACCTCACCTACTTGAATTCTTTTTATTTATCATAGAAATTTGCATTACTTATGAAATTATATGGTCATATACATTTCTTACTCACGTATAAATATAGGAATTCCCTATCCTAGTGTACATCATTGGGTTTCAATCCATCATTCACTTCTACTTCATACACAATACCCCATCACAATAACGGCCATTTATTCTCTCCACATAATTTCTTCTTAAAATTCCCCCTCTTCCGACAACCATCCTTATTTCCTCTTCCAAATTAGTTCGTCCTAATATATTCTCCTCATTTGCTTATATTTTTTATAATTATTCCCAGTTCTTATACCCAGTTTTTATACCCAGTTCTTATACCCAGTTCTTATACCCAGTTCTTATACCCAGTTCTTATATCCTGTTATTATACCCTGTTCTTATACCCAGTTCTTATTCTCTGTTCTTATACCCAGTTCTTATACCCAGTTATTATACCCAGTTATTATACCCAGTTCTTATACCCAGTTCTTATTATCTGTTCTTATACCCAGTTATTATACCCAGTTCTTATACCCAGTTCTTATACCCAGTTCTTATACCCAGTTCTTATACCCAGTTCTTATTCTCTGTTCTTATACCCAGTTATTATACCCAGTTCTTATACCCAGTTCTTATACACAGTTCTTTAACCCAGTTCTTATACCCAGTTCTTATACCCAGTTCTTATACCCAGTTCTTATACCCAGTTCTTATACCCAGTTCTTATACCCAGTTCTTATACCCAGTTCTTATACCCAGTTCTTATACCCAGTTCTTATACCCAGTTCTTATACCCAGTTCTTATACCCATTTCTTATACCCAGTTCTTATACCCAGTTCTTATACCCAGTTCTTATACCCAGTTCTTATACCCAGTTCTTATACCCAGTTCTTATACCCAGTTCTTATACCCAGTTCTTATACCCAGTTCTTATACCCATTTCTTATACCCAGTTCTTATACCCAAATCATTAATTAGTTTTTACAATTATTCTATATATTATTCGTATATTATTTTATATCTTATTTATCAATATTTCAGTTTTATATATAATACATTTATTATGTATTTATTAGTTATGTGATATAATTTATATAATTCCAAATAATATTAGTTTAGTTTAAAACAATTATAACCAATTCGCATATCTATACATTATTTAGATATTTTTCATACGTGAATATAGTTTGTAAAGTTGATATATATATATATATATATATATATATATATATATATATATAAATCATATATGATTACTTGAATGCCAAAAAAATCCATGAAATGGTACAATTTCATATAACAGCATTTATTCAAATATTTCAATAGTATTTGAAAATAAAAATTAGATTTTGGTAAAACTAATTTTCTCCTTGAACATAAATTTGATAGAACAATATGATTATGTAATGCATTTTTATATTAAATGATTACATAAAGATAAATTATTATAATTTCTTTTATAGAATAATATTTATAACCATAACGGATTATGTTTGTTTTTCTAATATACACATTTATATTTTCATCCTATTCACTTAAGTGAATACTAATGAGTTACAATAATGAAACTATATGCTTTTAAACTTCAGCAATATTTGTAATTTCAAATAATATATTAAGGCATATAGTCTATTTTAATATTTAATTCTATTCAAATATTTATATAAATCCATTATTAGAAGGTAAATTATATAAACATGTATTTATTAACAACATATATTTCTATGCTGTAATTAAATGGCAAATCAAATATATTAGATCAATTTAATATAATCCGATTTAATAATCTTTTATAATAATCCTATTTAATATATTGATATATTTAATATATTGATTAAACAATTCGATTACAATATTTGGACTAAAATAAAATGGCATTGTTGAAAGTTATTTTGATGTATACGTTACTAGAGTTACTGGTAATGTTACTTGTAATATCAGTAGGATATTGAGTAGCAATAAGTATCTTAAACCATTAGTGATACATTTAGATAATTAAAAAAAATTAAATTGATATTTAAATTTACAGATGGCGTTTTCAAATAATAAATATAAATACTTTTAAATGATTTATAATATTTAAATTAATAAAAATAAGAAAAATAGCAATGTTAGCTAAACATATATCTATAATTAGTAGTTAGTTGTATTGCCTTATAGAAAATCTGTATACTATATGTTATTTTCTTGAGCACATAGATATATTAAATATCATTTTAAGTATTATTAGATTGGTCAACATATTTAAATATAATGATGTACAATAATAAATATAATTTATTAAAGTATAGTTATAAATATTATTATTTCAATTATAAATAATTTAAAATAATCTAAATCCTTGAATCTTAGCCAAATAAAGTATTACATTTATTTATAAGTAAATACTGCGACAGGAAATACCGACTGGTAGCCAATACATATCGACTAGAAATGTATTTATAGAGACATTAAATACCAAATCGTAGATCAAATCAAATGCGACATAAGACCTGCTCGTAAAGATTATGCCAATAAAACTAAACGAAGATGATTGGTCAATAGACAAGATACTTCCATCAAATTTTCTCTATAAATGCTTTCATCGCAAGTCAACTGAAATTATAAATTAAAAATACAAGCGAAAAATAAATTATAATTTTTTGATATTAAAAATTATCGTTTTTCAAAATTGTTATAATTATTTTGTTAATTTTATGATGAAATATCTAGAAATGAATTTACTTTTGTTATTTACATGTTTAATGTTTCATGTATCTGTTGCTAAAGGTAATGTATAAATTATTCACGTTATATATTTTAGGACTATATTGTTCATGTACTTAAATTAAATTGTTGATTATTTTTTCTACTTACAATATAGTATAGATACTATAGTATTCCCATATATACTCTTCATCATTTCATTAAAACTTTATATTTATTATTACAACTTCCGTAGTCCATTCTTTTCATTTATTAATTTTCATTAGTTTATTCTGAGTCCACCTTTTCCTAGCAACTCTTCTAATAATTACATAATTATCTTTCCCTTGATTCATTATTCTTTCTTTATAAATCTCATTATTACAGTATTTCCTATATTTATAAACCACATGCGTTATTTAATTAACATACGTTCGCATATTGAATACGTATTCCATTCCGCTGAACATGTTTTGACTTTCACCTCTCCACAATACATACCGGTTCCAACATTACAGTATCGTACAACTAACGCAGCCCCGACCCTTTCAGAATCGTGCACATCCACGGGTGTGTTCTGCGTCACAGACTGTAGCGGACTCGACGACGGCGACTACCAAGCTTGCGACACTTGCAGGAGTTACGTGTCGTGCAGCGGTGGCGCTGCTGTCTTGACCCGACCTTGTCCTCGCTGGGGGTCATCGGAGTCGAGCGATGACGACGATTCGAGTAGCGAGAAGTACTTGGTATGGGACGATGATTACAAACGATGCGATTGGAAGTCTACCACTTGTACTTGCAAAGGTTTTTACTTAGTTAACTTATATATGATATAATTACATGAATACTATATATTTATTACGTGTGTTTATGGTGATGTAAATATATAAAAATAAAATGATGCGTGCTATCTATTATTATATCTATTATATTGCAGCGAATTGTTTATATATATATATATATATATATATATATATATATATGCATATTTACACCAATAATTTAATATTCCGATACCGAAAATATAAAATACATTTATATAAGTTATATATACATTATATATTAGTCAATACGTCTAATTCGTATATCATATCTTATATTTGTTTATATAATACGTATTTAACTCGGTTGGATATTATAGTTAGGCTATATCCTATAGGATATTATACTATAGTATACTATAAATAAGTTATTAATATTGTTAATATCCTTTTTTGAAACTATTTCTAGTAGTTATTTAAAAATAATTTAAGGGCATTGCCATTTTTAATCAAAACAATAACAGAGATATGAAAATATGTACATTGAAATTATAAATAGATTATCATGGCCTAGTATATCGCTTATACGATACTAAATCATAGCTGAAATTACGTATATATAATTAAGTATAGGCATTTGTTGGTTATATATAAAGAGAATTATCTTATAATTCGAGTACAAATGAGTCAATCATGAACTAAATATAAAATAAGGTCACGAATATTTGATTATTATTCCACTATTTTTAAAAATACTTGCAATATAAATGGTATACAATATTCCACATAAAAAGCATATATTGATAATATAGATTAGTATGAAGATTTAATATTTTATTTGCCATTTATATTGTTTATAAATATATGTCAAGAATGTCTATAGATATATTGATATAATATTACGTCATGTTAAGAATATAATATTGAATTAAACTATTGCACCATTTGTTCAATTTGTATATTACTAATACTATAAATGAACGTTATATAGTATACAATGTACATTGTACAATATGTAGTATACAGTGTATAGTGTACGCTGTACTATGTATATTTTACAATGTAAAGTGTATAATGTACACTGTACATTGTACATTGTAAGAAATGCGGTATACAGTTTACATTGTACACTATACTCTGTATATTTTACAATGTATAGTGTAAAGTGTATATTGTACACTGTACACTATTTAAAGGAAGCATAGTGAATGCATAATAAACCAATATCAATATTTAAAATATATTTTTGCAGACGACGACAAAAAAGGTTCAATAGACGGAGATTGGTCGGAATACAGTTCGTGGAGTGCATGCGTAGTCCCGTGCAACGGAGGCTTTCAGTTCAAGAAAAGAAAATGCGATTCTCCAAAACCATCCAGGGGCGGTTCCTTTTGCGTCGGATCTGATATCCAATTGCGGGAATGTAATACGCAACCCTGTGAAAGATAATGTGTATTGCATCTTGGAAGTACATGTTTTACAAACATATTCATGTATGTATTCAAATGTAAATTATTTATAGAACATTGACCATCTCGACCGAAGTAAAAACATCAAACCTTTAATTTACGAAATACCGAATCTCGTTTAACGACAAAATAACGAATGAACAGATTTAGATAATGAATTATTATAAGCTTACTATAACTACACAATCGACTTACAACAAAGACAATACTAAAACTTGTTATATTGTATTTTGTTTTTAATTACAAATGTTTATTCATTTAGTAATTATCATATTTTTATCCAAAATGTGTTATGATCTCATTTTATTTATTTATTTACTATTGCATAAAAAATGCTAATAAAACGAATTTAAATGCATATATAATTCAAATATTATATACCACGATTGTAGAATAGTATTGGATTAATTCTTATCAGAAATATTTAACATGGGTTCATAATTGATTTCATCAACGCAAATATACCTCACGTCACTAATCTAAACTCAACCCAAGGTACACACTTACTAACGTCTTCTCACTGAAATACGTCGCCTCTGTAGTTGGTCTACGTGGAATCTAGAAATTCTCCGGTGCCCACGGTTACCTTGGCAACCTACGCTCTGAACCAACATTACATAACATATCGTTAACATAACGCGCCGTAATCAATTCGTATTTCGCTAAATATTCGTATTCATAAAGTACAATGTTATAGAGATTCACACCCAAACCATATTTATATAGTCTACATTTATGTATCTCATTATGTATAAAATCATCGAGATATTGGGGAGTATGGACAGAACAATGATATTGTAAATTGAATAGGGAAGGTGGAGTGTTGGGATGATACTAGACCATACAGGAGGAAGAGAACGGCGTGTAGAAATTTAGTAGTGCGAGGGTTATATGTAATAGGATTAGAGATGTATGTGTATAAGTATGTATAATAGGGATATTGTATGGTAAGGTATAGTATTATTGTGAATAAGATAATAGAATTATAAGTTATGAATATTATAAGTTATGTCAGAAAGAAATATTAGTGAGAATAATGTACGTTATTATATTAGGTTATATTTAGGGTGAACGAAATATTAGCATGCATATTATAAATATTGTAGTAGTGTTATACAGCGTGAATTAAGGGTATTTTAGGCTATAGTTATATTATATTACTAATGCAGAAGGTAAAGTATATTTATATATCCCCTATGTGGTTATTATAAGATTATAGTAAGGTTTAGTAAAGTTAAATAAGGGGCTTATTAGAGGTATAGAAGGTTTATATTAGAGGTATAGAAGGGTTATATTAGAGGTATACAAGGGTTATATTATTATGATAGTAGGATGATTAAGGGTTAATATGTACGGATCTTGTAAGTGTATAAAGGGTAGCATATAGATATGTAGAATGTTTCAAGTGGGTAGAGGAGATGTAGGAATGTTGTAGTGGTATATTAGGATAGCATAGGTTTAGTTTAATGGTATAAATAAAGTCGTTAGAATGTAAAATTAGTATTATCGAATTTGAATTTATTTACAATAAAATGATATAACTTTAGAATGTACGTGTAAAAATAATTTTAAAACAAAGTATATTTAGCTATAATTTATATTTATAAAGTATATAATTATATATATTGGTCATAAAATAAACGATATATATATATTAATAAGAAAAGTTATTAATGGAATTTCTAGATTATGTATACAATTTAGTCGTTTATAAATAGGTAAATATTTCAGTTGTTAATCGCAATATATTGTAAAGATCTCACACCTTGAGATTCAATGTAAAATGTCATTCTGTAAAGAAAATTACTTGTGTCACTTTTTTAAGTTGGTGTTGTTTCTAATTGTAAATTTAATAAATCAGCGATGTAAGTTATGATTCTATTGAGTATTATTTTATTAGTTTATAATATAAATCTGTTATGTATTCGTTTTTCGATTAAAGAATATTCAGTATATTTTAGTATATATTAGTATATATTAGTATATATTAGTATATATTAGTATATATTAGTATATATTAGTATATATTAGTATATATTAGTATATATTAGTATATATTAGTATATATTAGTATATATTAGTATATATTAGTATATATTAGTATATATTAGTATATATTAGTATATATTAGTATATATTAGTATATATTAGTATATATTAGTATATATTAGTATATATTAGTATATATTAGTATATATTAGTATATATTAGTATATATTAGTATATATTAGTATATATTAGTATATATTAGTATATATTAGTATATATTAGTATATATTAGTATATATTAGTATATATTAGTATATATTAGTATATATTAGTATATATTAGTATATATTAGTATATATTAGTATATATTAATATACATTAGTATATATTAGTATATATTAGTATATATTAGTATATATTATTATATATTATTATATATTCAATATATATTAATTATCACTATATTCTTACTTATTATCGTTTATTAAAAATGAGTTTAGTGGAATATTTTACAGTTCTATTTAAGTGATCCTAATTGTATATGTGAAGAATTTATTAACAGCATTGGACAGTTCGGATAAGACTTTTGTGTTTGCCAACAGGTGAATAGTCATAATAGATAGTGATTTGTGAATTTTGCATTAAATAATTTTAGAAGTTTGTATTCATTATGGGAAAATAATTCGTAATTGTAACTCGTAGATATTTAGTTTCGTTAGTAGGCTGTTTCATTAGTAAACGTGGTGATTTATGATATATGTTTAGTTATGTTGCTTTGTTTGAGTTTAACAATAAGTAGTTGACTGTGGTACTGTTTTTAAAATTAGTCGGGCAATCATTCGGTTGGGCATTCGCTACTGGGAATATAATATCGATACCATACACATATCAGTTTTGCATTAGAATAGTCTCAGATTTACGGGGATCAGGATAATAGGAGAGTTGTAGTGATTATCAAGACTACGGCATAGTTACATTAAGACTGGCGAAGATTGTTGCAGATATGCTCCTCGGTGTAATAGAGTGTCGGGTTTACCATATTAATATTATAAATAGAATCTTATGTATGGCAAATAATAGAAATAATATTCTAAACCTAGTTAGTATATTAAAATCTATATCTTTACTTGATCAAATATATGTTGCTGTATACAAGTATGAGTCATCAACATACAAAGCACCGGATGACCTTTGAACCATATAAAACAATCGCCCGCAATGCAAAGTGGACATGCGAAGACTAGTTTTCATTAGATTTTCAGACGATTGTGCTAGAATTCCTACGAATAAAAAACTTATTATTTCATAATTGGCGATATTGAGTGTTATCGACTGTAGAGTCGACTGTCCATGACATTTACACCGACAATTCCGGCCGAGAATACACGACTAACAAGATTTTTATCAGCAAATGTGTACATAGACTCTAATATTCATAATTCACTAAATTATTTGATCGACAGGTGCTCAAGATATATTCTAGTGTTATCGTCGCTACAGGAAGCTTATCGATGTGATTAAAATGAATTATAATAACGGTTGGACGCACTGTGCACCCCAAAGTGCGACGGAATTCCACCAGTTGTGTAGTTAGCTAATAATGTTTACAGAAACTATTTGTAGAAATGATTATATTTCGGTATAATTGTTTAATAATTATAATTAAAATATATGTTTTTATAAAACATAATAAAACCGCACGGTTATATATAAATGACGCATTGATTATATATTACGTGTACACTATATTATATACATATGCATTATATTATAGTTTAAGATTAGTAAATGACAAATAAATAATCTAATTTGATACTGTATTTAATATTTATATTTTTAAATAAAAGTTTTTTATCAAATAATTATTAATTAATTAATATACTAATAATAAATATTACAATTATTTATTTAAAATAAAAATGATAAAAAACACATTGATTCGATTTAGAAAAGAGACATTGATTTGATATAGTAATATATATTTATATATATATAC
>OZ038315.1:1770476-1799794 GCA_964035775.1 Osedax frankpressi | reverse complement strand
AATATAGAGTTTAGTATAGAATGTAGTGTAGAGTGTAGTATAGAGTGTAGTGTAGAGTGTAGTGTAGAGTGTAGAGTGTAGTGTAGAGTGTAGTGTAGTGTAGAGTGTAGTGTAGAGTGTAGAGTGTAGTGTAGAGTGTAGTGTAGTGTAGAGTGTATAGTAGAGTGTAGTGTAGAGTGTGGTGTAGAGTGTAGTGTATAGTGTAATGTAGAGTGTAGTGTAGAGTGTAGTGTAAAGTGTAGTATAGAGTGTAGTGTAGAGTGTAGTGTAGAGTGTAGTGTAGAGTGTAGTGTAGAGTGTAGTGTAGAGTGTGGTGTAGAGGGTAGTATAGAGTGTAGTGTAGAGTATAGTGTAGAGTGTAGTGTAGAGTGTAGTGTAGAGTGTAGTATAGAGTGTAGTGTAGAGTGTAGTGTAGAGTGTAGTGTCGAGTGTAGTGTAGAGTGTAGTGTAGTGTAGAGTGTAGTGTAGAGTGTAGTGTAGAGTGATGTGTAGTGTAGAGTGTAGTGTAGAGTAGAGTGTAGTGTAGAGTGTAGTTTAGAGTGTAGTGTAGTGTAGAGTGTAGTGTAGAGTGTAGTGTAGAGTGTTGTGTAGTGTAGAGTGTAGTGTAGAGTAGAGTGTAGTGTAGAGTATAGTGTAGAGTGTAGTGTAGAGTGTAGTGTAGAGTGTAGTGTAGAGTGTAGTGTAGAGTGTAGTGTAGAGTGTAGTGTAGAGTGTAGTGTAGAGTATAGTGTAGAGTGTAGGTTAGAGTGTAGTGTAAAGTGTAGTGTAGAGTGTAGTGTATAGTGTAGTGTAGAGTGTAGTGTAGAGTGTAGTGTAGAGTATAATGTATAATGTAGTGTAGAGTATAGTGTAGAGTGTAGGTTAGAGTGTAGTGTAAAGTGTAGTGTAGAGTGTTGTGTATAGTGTAGTGTATAGTGTAATGTAGAGTGTAGTGTAAAGTGTAGTGTATAGTGTAGTGTATAGTCTAATTTAGTGTAGACGTATATTTGTATATTTTATTGCATAATGTAAAGAATAGAGTATTGAATTTTGAATGTAAAGAGCAAATTATAATATAGATAGTAAACTATGGGAATGTAGTATAAAGTATAATAAATATAGACAATATATATATATATGTATATATATATATATAAATATATATATATATATATATATATATAAATATATATATATATATATATATATATATATATATATATATATATATGTATATATATATATATATATGTGTATATATATATATATATATATATATATACACATTTATTTATATGAATATATTTATGATGATATTTAGTGATGATTCTAAAAAAGACCTGAACTTATAGATAGAAGAATACATATTCCAGGGATAGCAATTGGGTTTGGGTTTAGTGAATATAAGTATTTAGTGTGGGTGTGGCTTAGTGGGATAGGTGGAGGTTAGTGTGGATGTAGAGGGTATACGTATATGTAGGGATAAGGGTTTTCATGTAGAGTTTATATGTATGCATATGATTAGTAGTAAACACATAGCTGACTTAGTAGCGGTTTGGCATTGTGGTAAGGATGGAGTCTATTGGTAGCGGTGAGGCATTGCGGTAGGTTTGGAGCTTATGTACACTGGTGGAGTGCGTATATAGGCCGATGTACAATGCTCTAGACTACTCGGAGTCAGTAGGAGTCGATTGCAGACCGACCCGGAGACGCGTGCAATCTACGTACTCGAATGTGGCGGGAGTTATCGCGTGTTCGTTCATGCGTGAAATTCAAACTCCCGACTTTTAGAGACTGATTTTTTCTAGGTTGCACCCGGAATTATTAACTCATTATTAAAGCAGATAGTGTACTCGGCGATGACATCGATTTCTATGGGATTCCAATGTTTAAAAGCGTGATTTGAACAGCTTGTTAGCTACTGAAGTCTAACTAGACGGTCTATAGCTGTAACTAACTAGGCTATATCTATACTAGATTTAATCGAGAGTTAATTAATTGAATTAGCAGCAAATACTAAGATATACCCGTGAAAGTTGTTTAGACATTATGTCTACAGATAAAAAAACCCTATACACGTATTATTGCGTATGTGGGTATGTGTAATTGTGTATGTATTTGTGTATGTATTTGTGTATGTATTTGTGTATGTATTTGTGTATGTATTTGTGTATGTATTTGTATATGTATTTGTGTATATATTTGTGTATGTATTTGTGTATGTATTTGTGTATGTGTATGTATTTGTTTATGTATTTGTGTATGTATTTGTGTATATATTTGTGTATGTATTTGTGTATGTATTTGTATATGTATTTGTGTATGTAATTGTGTATGTATTTGTTTATGTATTTGTGTATGTATTTGTGTATATATTTGTGTATGTATTTGTGTATGTATTTGTATATGTATTTGTGTATGTATTTGTGTATGTAATTGTGTATGTATTTGTGTATGTAATTGTGTATGTATTTGTGTATGTATTTGTGTATGTATTTGTGTATGTATTTGTATATGTATTTGTGTATGTATTTGTGTATGTGTATGTATTTGTGTATGTATTTGTGTATGTATTTATGTATGTATTTGTGTATGTATTTGTGTATGTATTTGTGTATGTATTTGTGTATGTATTTGTGTATGTATTTGTGTATATATTTGTGTATGTATTTGTGTATGTATTTGTGTATGTATTTGTGTATGTATTTGTGTATGTATTTGTGTATTCATTTGTGTATGTATTAGTGTATGCATTTTTGTATGTATTTGTGTATGTATTTGTGTATGTATTTGATTATGTAATTGTATATGTATTTGTGTATGTAATTGTGTATGTATTTGTGTATGTATTTGTGTATGTATTTGTGTTTGTATTTGTGTATGTATTTGTGTATGTATTTGTGTATGTATTTGTGTATGTATTTGTGTATGTATTTGATTATGTATTAGTGTATGTATTTGTGTATGTATTTGTGTATGTATTTGTGTATGTATTTGTGTATGTATTTGTGTATGTATTTGTGTATGTATTTGTGTATGTATTTGTGTATGTATTTGTGTATATGTATTAGTGTATGCATTTGATTATGTATTTGTGTATGTATTTGTGTATGCGTATGTATTTGTGTATGTATTAGTGTATGTATTAGTGTATGCATTTGATTATGCATTTGATTATGTATTTGTGTATGTATTTGTGTATGCGTATGTATATGTTATGTGTTTGTATATTAGAGTATATTTGTATATGTTTAGTTACACAAGTATATGTGTGTGTGTGGCTATATGTATTTACATACTCAGAATATGTCTATATTAATATATATGTTTGTGTGTGTATGCGTGTGTATGCGTGTATATGCTTGTATATGCGTGTGTATGCGTGTGCACGCGTATGTATGCATGTGTATGCGTGTGTATGCGTGTGTGCGTGTGTATGCGTGTGTATGCGTGTGTATTAGTACGTAGTGTGTATTCCGTCATCAACTTTTCTTGAAGTTTTCGTTTGCGCGTATTTTTGTGTTTTATATGTTCGTTGTAATGGAGTACACGGATTGTTAGGTATTTTTGGGAGTTGAAGGTTAATCTCTATGGTAACGAGCGTAGTGAGGATGGAATGTGTATCTGTAATGGTCGGAGAAGTACTTTAGATGGGGAGAATTTAGACGTGTTCAAATGGGAGTGATGTATTTCGAGTAATAAAATTCGTGGTTGGAATATATGTTGTCGTCTGTCCAGGGGAAATGTAAAGCAAGGTGTAACGATAGTCGAGGGGATGGGGTTAAGGAGTTATTGATTAGCTTAGATGTAGTGAAGTTAGCTATATTATATGTATATCATACGATATAGATTATGGATTGAGAGATGTGTGTTATGT
The DNA here is from genome assembly GCA_964035775.1 of Osedax frankpressi. Classification (NCBI taxonomy): domain Eukaryota; kingdom Metazoa; phylum Annelida; class Polychaeta; order Sabellida; family Siboglinidae; genus Osedax; species Osedax frankpressi. Next base: position 1,795,938 of record OZ038315.1, on the reverse strand, counting down.
GAGTGTATGCTTTTATCCGTGTATGCGTGTGCATGAGTATGTATGGGTGTATATTAGTGTGTATTTGGTTGTATGTATTTTTGATTATATATGTATGTTTATAGGTTTATATTAGTAGGTTTGCATTTGTTAGTGTGTATATATTATTATTATTATTATAATTTATTTAACAGTATTTAAGGAAGAATGAATTTTACACACAACTGCTAAGGGAAATAACTATTATAACATAATATCATAACCATATGTTGACCAATCTTGATTAAGTATGACTATTATAACAAAAATTAAAAAATTACAAATGAAAATGAAAAAAGTATATAAATAAATGTAAAATATAAGCATTAATAAATAAATACAAATATATAAATCACATACAAATGATTGTATGTAATGCGTGTGTTAATATCTGTAAGGTTTAATTATTTAATTGCATAACCTCGTAAATAATTAACCTTTCATTGTACTTTTATTTCATGTACGTAATGTATTTTCAATTCTATTTCACGTAATCTAGACTTTACTTAACCTTAGATTAATACATTATTATATCTATGTCTACAGACTATGTATATGGTATATATCCATAGTATATATAGTCTATATCTATAACTCCTGTTAACCATACTACTACCCTAACCTTAACACTTCCATTTATCCAGAATATTGCCCTTATCTTCACTATAAATATATTTAAATCCGTATAATCACCTATAATTTTAAATCTTAATATTTTCCCTCTACATCTCGACTTACTTAACTCTAACTACATCTCTACTTACTTAAATCTAACTACACCTCTACTTACTTAACTCTACCTCTACATCTCTACTTACTTAACCTAACTACATCTCTACTTACTTAACTCTAACTACATCTCTACTTACTTAACTCTACCTCTACACCTCTATTTACTTAACTCTAACTACACCTCTACTTACTTAACTCTACCTCTACATCTCTACTTACTTAACTCTAACTACATATCTACTTACTTAACTCTAACTACATCTCTACTTACTTAACTCTAACTACATATCTACTTACTCAACTCTAACTACATATCTACTTACTTAACTCTAACTACATATCTACTTACTCAACTCTAACTACATATCTACTTACTTAACTCTAACTACATCTCTACTTACTTAAATCTAACTACACCTCTACTTACTTAACTCTACCTCTACATCTCTACTTACTTAACTCTAACTACATCTCTACTTACTTAACTCTAACTACATCTCTACTTACTTAACTCTACCTCTACACCTCTATTTACTTAACTCTAACTACACCTCTACTTACTTAACTCTACCTCTACATCTCTACTTACTTAACTCTAACTACATATCTACTTACTTAACTCTAACTACATCTCTACTTACTTAACTCTAACTACATATCTACTTACTCAACTCTAACTACATATCTACTTACTTAACTCTAACTACATATCTACTTACTTAACTCTAACTACATCTCTACTTACTTAACTCTAACTACATCTCTACTTACTTAAATCTACCTACATATCTACTTACTTAACTCTAACTACATCTCTACTTACTTAACTCTAACTACACCTCTACTTACTTAACTCTAACTACATATCTACTTATTTAACTCTAACTACACCTCTACTCACTTAACTCTAACTACATCTCTACTTACTTAACTCTAACTACACCTCTACTTACTTAACTCTAACTACATCTCTACTTACTTAACTATAACTACATCTCTACTTATTTAACTCTAACTACACCTCTACTTACTTAACTCTAACTATACCTCTACTTACTTAACTGTAACTACATATCTACTTACTTAACTCTAACTACACCTCTACTTACTTAACTCTACCTCTACATCTCTACTTACTTAACTCTAACTACACCTCTACTTACTTAACTCTAACTACATATCTACTTACTTAACTCTAACTACACCTCTACTTACTTAACTCTAACTACATATCTACTTACTTAACTCTAACTACACCTCTACTTACTTAACTCTACATCTACATCTCTACTTACTTAACTCTAACTACACCTCTACTTACTTAACTCTAACTACACCTCTACTCACTTAACTCTAACTACACCTCTACTTACTTAACTCTAACTACACCTCTACTTACTTAACTCTAACTACATCTCTACTTACTTAACTCTAACTACACCTCTACTTACTTAACTCTAACTACACCTCTATTTATTAAACTCTAACTACATCTCTACTTACTTAACTCTACCTCTACATCTCTACTTACTTAACTCTAACTACATCTCTACTTGCTTAACTCTACCTCTACATCTCTACTTACTTAACTCTAACTACACCTCTACTAACTTAACTCTAACTACATCTCTACTTGCTTAACTCTACCTCTAAACCCCTACTTACATATCTCTAACTACACCTCTACTTACTTAACTCTAACCACATCTCTACTTACTTAACTCTAACTACACCTCTACTTATTAAACTCTAACTACATCTCTACTTACTTAACTCTACCTCTACATCTCTACTTACTTAACTCTAACTACATCTCTACTTGCTTAACTCTACCTCTACATCTCTACTACATCTCTACTTACTTAACTCTAACTACACCTCTACTTACTTAACTCTAACTACATCTATACTTGCTTAACTCTTCCTCTAAACCCCTACTTACTTATCTCTAACTACACCTCTACTTACTTAACTCTAACCACATCTCTACTTACTTAACTCTAACTACATCTCTACTTACTTAACTCTACCTCTATATCTCTACTTACTTAACTCTAACTACATCTCTACTTGCTTAACTCTACCTCTACATCTCTACTTACTTAACTCTAACTACACCTCTACTTACTTAACTCTAACTACACCTCTACTTACTTAACTCTAACTACACCTCTACTTACTTAACTCTACCTCTACACCTCTATTTACTTAACTATAAGTATATTTCTAAATCTACCTCCTTACGTTCGTGGCACTACTTCAAAAACAAATAAACTTATGAAATATCTTCAACTCTACCCCTTTACACCCATATGCCTCTTTACACACCCAGCTCTTCTTTCACCTGTACATACACCTTACACCTGTACATCGACGCTAATAACACCACCTCCCGACTCCAACTCATCAACGCTTCCTAACTCTACCTTCCGCCGGCATCGGACGAGGTGGCGCACATAACTTCACGACAACCCAGGTTATATACAGCCTAGACATAGACACTAGCCATCCCCGGTGATCCCCGCAAAGATAGTATAGAGACTGCTAACTTATTCTTATCTTTCACCGTGTTTCGTTTATTACCCAATCAAATCATCGTAAAATTATTTACATATTTGAATTAAGTGTCGTTATTATAAACTGCAATCTACTTATGTATGTGTTAGATTGAATGCATGTATTTATATGTAAGTTTATCTGGACTATGTATATATATATATATATATATATATACATATATATATATATATATATATATATATATATATATAAATATATATATATATATATATATATGTGTGTGTGTGTGTGTGTGTGTGTGTGTGTGTGTGTGTGTGTGTGTGTATGTATGTGTGTGTGTGTGTGTGTGTGTGTGTGTGTGTGTGTGTGTGTGTGTGTGTGTGTGTGTGTGTGTGTGGGTGTGTGTGTAGATAAACGTTGTATTGTTGGCAAAGAGCGATAATTCGTATGTTATTACGGATGTATATTGAATAAGTGTTAGGGCAAGGGAGTGAGTTGATCGGTGAGTAATATAGTTAGTGAGTGAGTAATTGAGGTACTGAGTGAGTGAGTTGGTGAGTGTGTGAGTGAATAAGTAGGTAAGTGAGGTAGTGAGTGAGTAAGTTAGTGAGTAAAGTAAATTATTGAGTGAACGAGTGAGTGAGTGAGTGAGTGAGTGAATGAATGAATGAATGAGTGAGTAAGTAAGTGATTAAGTGAGTGAGTAAGTAAATGATTGAGTGAACGAGTGAGTGAGTGAGTGAGTGAATGAATGAGTGAGTGACTGAGTAAGTAAGTGATTAAGTGAGTGAGTAAGTAAATGATTGAGTGAATGAGTGAGTGAGTGAGTGAGTGAGTGAGTGAGTGAGTGAGTGAGTGAGTGAGTGAGTGTGGTGAGTGAGTGAGTGAGTGAGTGAGTGAGTGAGTGAATGAGGTGAGTGACTGAGTAAGTAAGTGAGTAAGTGAGTGAGTTAATAAGTGAGGTATTCGCATATAGATCTATCTACATATATGGATTATCATTACATTTATTCATTTCAAAGACTAGAGATGAGACTATAAGAAAGATAAGATATATCTTTTGTAAATAGTTTCTTTGATGTCAATTTTCATGGTAACATACACTGCATCCGGTAGTTTATTTACAATATTTATACGCATATTTTTTTTCTCATTATACAATATTAAACACAACCTTACATAACCTGATATCCTTTGTGACCATTAAATAACAGTACCTTACCTACTTATGCTAATCTTATTATATACTACAGATCCCTCATTACACCTTACATAACTTCTATCCATACATTAATTAACCCTTTAATAAACAGCATACATCTCTCCCGACATCTTACATAATAACTTCTAGACTTTATAACATACAACCACGTACCGAAACCCTTGTTTAATGTAACGCGCTTTGAATTGCGTACTATTTATATATATCTCGGGTTTTATATAGCGCACACCACACACCGCACACCGCACACCGCACACCGCACACCGCACTCACGTTAGATTCAATTCACTTCACCTCGGCGTATTTTCAGTCACTCTAAAGCCTGTCGGGTGTCCAGGTGCTAGTCTAGTTATTCTAGTGGCTGGTCTATATGCCATACTATTAACCCGTACATCTACAGCTATACCCTACACATTATAATCTATATAATCTATATATAACCTATATCTACGTTACTATGTATATAGAGTTAAGCCTGACCTAAATATAGCTAACTCTGACCTACTTATGCTTTTCATGACTTTGAAGATAGGTACTACCTATGCGAAAATTATTTCAGCTATGGCATACAATAGCTTATATTGACCAATACACACACATACACACACGCACACACACACACCGACACACACACACACACACACATATATATATATATATATATATATTTACCTGTATATTTTAACCTAGTTTGCTATGCATTATAGTAAGTATAGTTATATATTAATTAAATAGAACATATTTATAATAATAATTATTAGTAATCGGTTCATCGGGTATTGTATAATCATATAATAATACTACTAATAATAACTATACTATGTGAATTAAAAGTTAGCTGTAGAAATGTGTTTATAAAATAAAAATTAAATACTGTACACTTCACTGCAGAGTTATTGATCTTTAATTAACAACCTATACTACCTCGGGCTATATCCGAAGATCTAGATTTTCAAACTCTGCAAAAACAATCGGTAAATAGGGATTACGGTTATATTAACATTCTTAAAATTCTTTGAAATCAGGTTAAAGTACACAAATTCTCATTTCAACTCGATAGTGGAGATATCCTCTACGAACTGCACATTCACGCCGACAATCTACATATAAATACGCGTACGTTTTGCTACGTGGGGCTAGATTTCCATCGCATTCAAGATTCGAACGGCTCGGCCTTTACTAGTAAACACGGATCGGTGACAGTCTACCTCGTAGTACGGGTTACGAGGATACCTTCAGTTACAGTTATGTTAGTCTTCCTTCAGCCAGGGTCCGACGACGTCATATCGATATCTCGGCATCGTGTTTAGTTATATTCGCCATCGCCAGCATATCGGCTCGTATCGCTGATTTCACGATATCGCTGGCTGCCATAACGCCCGCTCGAGTCTAGCCCCTAACAATACTCGCCGATTACTAATACTCGGTAGCAACTGCTACTACCAGAAGCTTCTCGAGTCGTGAAATCCCCCATTCAGAGGAACACTCGGCGTGTTTACGCGTATCGGTCGGAGTGTAACTGTAAGCGGTATTTTATTCTGTAGATGTTATCTGGCGCATTTTTAATCATATTTAATAACGGCGCGGCGTGGTCCGTTAGAGAGGTCATAGTTCACGGGTATCGCCGAGCGTATCGCGACGTCGCCAGTCGATCTGATAACGCAATTGTCGCCCCCAACAACCGGAGCAAACAATGTAATAGAACCTGTACCAAACTTCTATGCTACAGTCGTAACCAAAACTTTGCCGAGATATGCATTGAATGCGATAAGATGGTAGTAGATATTTAATAGAGAGAAAGAGAGAGAGGGAGAGAGAGGGAGAGAGAGAGAGAGAGAGAGAGAGAGAGAGAGAGAGAGAGAGAGAGAGAGAGAGAGAGAGAGAGAGAGAGAGAGAGAGAGAGAGAGAGAGAGAGAGAGAGAGAGAGAGAGAGAGAGAGAGAGAGAGAGAGAGAGAGAGAGAGAGAGAGAGAGAGAGAGAGAGAGAGAGAGAGAGAGAGAGAGAGAGAGAGAGAGAGAGAGAGAGAGAGGATAGAGAGATAGATATATATATATATATATATATATAATTTGATATATTTTAGGAGATTATTATATAACTAATTATAATTAATAAATTATCAACTACTTTGCTTTCAAATAAAATGTAACATTCCTGTAACTTCTCAAATATTGATGCCGACTTGGCAACGAGAAGAATTTGTAATCCTTAATGAGCCATTATAAAAAACAAAAAAGAAGTTGTCGCAATGGATTGAGAAAGCAGAACTTCTAATATTTGATTTAAAGTAACCACGTCATATAGCATAAGACTAAGAATTCCTATCTCCTATAGCAGTGCAGGTAGTTGTCGTGTATATTTACTGACAATATCCTCCTCTGTTATCCTCGATCTGATATTCAATTCGTCAATTCATTTTATTTATATAATTTATATAATTTGTTGATTATAATTATTATTATTTTATTGATTACAATTTTATGAAAATAGTAATTATACAATTCATTACTGGACTATTATTATAAACTAATAAATTACTAATTTAATCATTGATTTTCTAGATACATATTGTAATTATTGTTTTTATTTTGAATAATTGCGATTTATTTTGAATAATTGTAACAACATACCAACTTTGAATTTATTTAGTAAATATAACTATAAATATTAATATAATCGTATGCAATTATATGTAATATTCATTGAACATATACTAACTAAACCAAGAGGAGTGTATATATTTTATAATATTAATAAGCTAGTACTGTAGTAAGATATGTAATATTGATTTAGTACAAAGTAAATAGTATATATAAGTTTAGTATATATTATTATTATTAATAAATTATTATACATATTAAATATATTTATTAAAATTGGGAGTTTTCACAGCTATGTAATATTATTTATTGTAATGTGAGTATAAAAAAGGAGTATTTATAATATTAAAACAACTGGTTATCAAATATTGATATCATACAAATTAGTATAACATAATTTTAAACATTTAACAAATATAGAATATTTATTTAATAAGCTTAAATTGTTAGTAATTGTGTTACATGATAATGATGAGGAATAGCAAGAATATATATATATATATATATATAGTTTCATGTAATATCGTGACAGTAATATTGATTGTTTGTCATGGTTTAAAATTGTAAAAGTCGAATACTTAATCAGGTGAGTATAAATTAAGTATCTGCTAAATGATATTAAGTAGTAGTATTTTAATCCGCGTGGTAGTATTTATAGTAAATTCATTAAATTAGTAATTGTGGTGCTGTCGTAGGTTTAATAATTAGTCTTATAACATCATCATATTTAATAAGCTCTTTTCTTGTAGAGGTAGTCAGTAATGATAAAAAGTAGTCAAGTCTGGTAAATACAAATGCATTAGCTGGTAGTAGATTCATTTTAAGTATCAGCGATTTCTGTATTTTACATAATTTAATAAGTCGCCTGTCTCGTTATTTCATTGATATGTTTGGTACGGATCAACTGTAATTATAAGCATATATACAAATCATGTGGCAATATCAATATAGTATTCAAATAAATAGATGGAAGTCAATTAGTATGTGTTAAATATTTATTAGTGTTATTTTAGTTTCATGGATGTGTAGATAATTGATTATCATCCTGTTATATAATTCAGTAAGGCATTTAGTCATTTCAATATACGTAACGCATAATAAAATATCGTCAGCAATTAAGTGATATATTCTATAAACGTTCTTCTTAAAAATATTTGCTACCCGAGAATATATATATTATATAATAACGGTCCGAGAACCGGGATTTGATGTATTCCGAAATTCATAATTGTTGATGATGATATAACATTTGTATATAAAACATCGAATATTCTGTTATATAAGTAGTCCTTTTGTATAAATATTGCATAATCAGTACAATTCAGTAGTTGCAGTCGATAGTTTGTCATCGTTAATTATGTCCAAATCATAAGATAAATATAGTTTTATAAGTCGAGTAAGTGAGTTTCATTAACATAAATCAGCAAGTTATTGAATACATGTAAAAGTACTATTTCGGTACTATATTATTGTCTGTATTCAGTTTGATATTTATCAAGTACATTATTTGTAAGAAAGTAGTTAATAAGTTACCTAGATAGTATTTTTTCCATGGCTGGGAGATATGAAATTGGTCAGTAGTTTGATAACATATTATTATCAATGTTCAGGGTTGAAGTCAGAGTTGTTTAAGTTTAAGTAGTTGTCTTATCATGGGGAAATCAAAGGTTTATATTTGTAAGTATGTTTATACGTATAGCGTCTAGTCTAGATGGCGATTTGATATTTAAAATAAGTGTTTCTAATTTAAGTTATTATAAGTTATATAATATTAATCGTAAGTTATTGTAAGTTATATAGTATTAATCGTAAGTTATTGTAGTAGTACATTTATTTGAAGTAATTACCTTTAATATTTGTGATATCAATATGATTCCGTATTTTGAACGTTAGTTTATTAGTCAGATAAATAGTTGTTCTTATATTATTATGGCATTAATAGTTTAATTCTAAAGAATATATTATCAAGGTGTTTGTAAAGATAATGTAATTTTTAATTTCTAATAACTTTATAATCTCGTGATGAGTGAATTAATTTAATTTGTTGACAATTTTTCTTAAATTGTTCTTATTTTATTAAAATGTTTATTATACCAAGGAAAATAATTAATATTTATTAATAATCATTGTCTTTAGGTACACGAAACACGTTCATAACTTATCATGTGCATTTTTACAGTCCGGTATTATTTGTCTGTTATATAATTGAGTTGTTAGTTTTTAGGACAAAGCAGTTTATGGAGTGCAATTGCCGATACAATATATTCGTTAGTTTAGTAAATATGAAATTTAGGGTGATGTAATCAGTGAAGGTATTTGTAGTTATTGTTGAAAATGATTAAACTAGAGTCATTAGTGGATATTATTACATTCTGTTGCTTTATAGTTATTATGATGTAGGGGAATGTTAAGAATCTTACAATCTGCAATAATACTAATGTTTAAACGTATTAAGACATGCAGTGCAATAGTTTTAGTATACACACCATAACGATTAAACTTTATATATTTTAATGATTCAAATAAAGTTTTATTGGTAAATAATATATAATAAAATAAATAAATGAAATGAATATATTTAAATAAATCGACCCAAAAAAAAGAAGTTTCTCTAAATTTAGAGTTACTAATTTATAATTAATAATTGTATAAGGCTGAAAATTAATATTTTGTTTAATGTTTGAGTTAATATATTTAATGGTCGACAACTATCTTTATCAATAACTTGATGTATATTTTAATGTTCAATGTCCGATTGTGACATTTCCTTCTTTATAATTAATATTCTTAATTCTTTCATTTATTGATGCCAAGTTGCGGATTCTTTTCGTGAGGTCCTGAGGTGAGTTCAATTTCTTCGGAGTGGAAGTTAACAGTTGTTCAGTGAATTCATGGAATGTTGTTTTCCTATCTTCACACCTATTGTTTTCAAGACGGTTGTTGTTGTTATTGTTGTTGTTACTATTGTTGTAGTTATAGCTGGTATTTGGGGTATCGAGACCTATCAGAGTCCTGCTAATCTGGGAATCATTCATGTTGATAAGGAATTCGTCTCGCATAGTTTGACTACGTGTTGTTCCATTGATATTATGCTGTATATAAATGTATGCTTGTTTATGATATATGATATATATATATATATATATATATATATATATATATATCGTATGTATTATATATTAAAATAATTGTATTAGTATAACATTATATCAACATTAGATCATATATGTTATGTGAAAATCAAATAACATATTATATCTTATATATTCGTGATATCTTAAATTATTTCCTAGACCTAAACCCTAATCCTAATATTCTCATTTCCTTATCAATTAACCGGAACCCAAGATGTCACATTTCCCTGTAGTTTATTGAATAGTTCGTTTTCCGTTTCAGAATCTAAGATTGACGAAGAGAGAGATGCGTCATATTTATCTTCGGTAAGGCCCTCCTTCGCCATTTTCTTATATCCCTGATCATTTTATAAGTTTCAGGAATTATTATATATATATATGATAAATGATATTTCGATAATGAAATTTAATTTAAAATATTACTTATCGTATGTAAATTAATTAGTATTCATTATATAATTTTAAATTCTAACTCCATACTTTTTAGCCATATTCTTTCTGTACAGGACACATCGGAACATACTGAATAGGTTAATAAATGCTAACATATTTGATAAAATATAACAAAATATCATTAACTATCCACACATATATATATATATATATATATATATATATATATATATATATATATGTGTGTGTGTGTGTGTGTATGTGTGTATGCATTTTGTAAATCTCGGATAGATTAATTTCACATTTACATAATTCATACAAATCAGAATTAAACTTAATATAAATAATGAGTAATTAAAAAAGATACTTTATAATTAATGGAAATTTTAAAACATAATGAATATATTTTTGGATACTATAATATATATAGATTAGCGGCACACTCTCACACCACACATGTTATCTAAACAATGCTATTATAATCGGCACTTTCACACCAACCCTACCAACCAAACTACGCTCATCAGCATCGTAAAGAAGCAAGCCCATAACGCACCCATGTACAGGTGTTTGTTTATGTAATCTTTTGAAACGTACCTCTTCAAACGACTCACTAAACCTATACAATAATAGCTAAGTTTTGATGGGTTGTAGGCTGAGTTGTTAACTACCTTTAGATTTGTAGTCAGTTCATTAATTGTATGTAATATATTAAGTTTATAAAGTCAGTTAACACCAATATGGTAAGATTATTATACTAAGAAAGATTCTGAATAAATATAACATACTGCCAACAATTAATGTTACCGACAACAAAATCGTATGTTATCGAACTAACTTTAAGATCCTAGAAAACCAACATTACACGATTAATATTTCTCAATTACTCAGTATTATATAATTAGTTATTATTTAACTTATTGAGTACTCAGTATTATATAATTAGTTATTATTTAACTTATTGAGTACTCAGTATTATATAATTAGTTATTATTTATATAATAACTCAGTATTATATAATTAGTCAGTATTATATAATTACACAGTATTATATAATTATTCAGTATTATATAATTACTCAGTATTATATAATAACTCAGTATTATATAATTAGTTATTATTTAACTTATTCAGTAATTTAAAATTATAATTTATAATTCGCACTTATTAAAATATTACATCACCATAAAGAATGTATTTTAAATACTGTTAAAAAAATATAAACTATAAACCAGTTCTTTCAAATGAAGTATCTATTCCACTCTTACCATCCGACAAAATGTTCTTATACTAAACTAACCGTCGACCTTAGGTTTGCAAGATAACGGATCCGACATACCATATGACTCGGTAAAGGTATTTGGTTGGCATTTCTGACAATCGGAAGCTCCGAAGAGCGATTGAAATGTATTGATGGGGCACTTCCTACATGTTGTTTCATATTCCGAACGAAACTGTCCAGGAAAACAAGGTACTAGAAAATTAGGGATATCATTGTTAGAAGGTTAAACGATTATGGCGTGGGTTTTATTATTATTGTTAAGGATTAGATTATAATTTATTATTAAATATTAGTTTAGTATTTATTGTTATAGATTATAATGTATTGTTAAGCTTTAGTATTTATTGTTAAGGATTAAATTATAATTTATTATAATGTATTAGTTTAGAATTTATTGTAATGTATTATAATGTATTGTTACGGATTAATTTGGAATTTATTGTTAAGGATTAGTTTAGAATTTATTATTAAGTATTATCTTAGAATTTATTGTTAAGATTTAGGTTATAATTCATTGTTAATTAATTTATTAGTTTATATATTTTATATAAGTATATAATAAATTTAGAAAGTTAACACAATGTTTAGATAAGTTAGGATAATTAGTATATAAATAGAAAATAATATATTTGGTCATATCATAGATCAGGTAAACAATGTATATACATGTAACAAAGTGAACATAAGACTTTATTTTAAAACTAAATATTTAGGAGATGTTGGTCGCACCCCGGTACAAAAGTAGTTAACGTTTACGTATCTACTTATACTCTAATAACACCCGTTGTCATTGACAACGGGTGTTATTAGATAATTCGTTGCAATGTTTAATTATTACTGTTCAATTATAGTTTATGGGTTGTATTAAAAAGTATGACTAATGAAAAACTAAAATATATTGTATTATGGTGTTGTTTAATGTAGATGCTATTTTCTCATATATGGATAGATGACGATAATAATTACATAACTGGTAAATGGGTATTCTTTTGTTTAATAACATCGTAAGCTAGATAAAAAGATACCTTCATGAATTAAAGTGTTGATAAATTGATATTAGTAAAATGTTTAAGGATACCTTAAAGTTAATAGATATGTTGATTAGTATTCCTGTACCTTACCGCATATTCCGGATATGTGTTTATAGGAAGAGCCGGCGGCACAAGTGAATCCAATCTTCTGGGGATCAGCTCCTTTATATTTCGACAGCTTGTCTTTCAGAGAAATCAAGTCTACTTCCGATAATAAGACCGCTTCAACCTCTGACGTAGCCTTTGAGTTGTGGTTTATTATTTATATAGGTATATAAAGTTGTGACTCATAAATGGTATACTCATAATTCAGTATACTCAGATTTAAGAATTTTAAAGCTCATATAAAAATATCTATCTTTCTCACATTTCGGTACAGAACTATTTAACTTTCTCGTATCCCGGTACAAAAGTAGTTAACGTTCTCGTATATACTTATACTCGTATGCCGTATACTTATTGACAACCATTCATGTAAGTACCTCTAGTAGTTTCTTTAGCATCAACTCCTTAACGCAATCGATTCCGCAAGTAGGAGTGTATGAAATGTCTGACTCTCGGATAGTACTATATACTTTATATGTATTCACGTACTGTGGGCGTGGTTAGATAGGGGTGCGATTAAGGACGTGTACATTTCGGGGTCATAATTACCAATGGGAGTAAGATTATGATGTAGGGAAATGTTTAAGTATTTTGTATGTTTTAGCTTTTGTTTTAGGTAAAGTGTCTATTTGATTAATGAGTAATAAAGGATTCAATAATTATACTTTGTTATAGAAAATAACCAAGTAATATAGGTTAGTTAGGAACTATGTTTATGGATCCATAGATACATTGGTAGTACAATTAGGGAAGGTGTAAGAACGTTAAAGGTCATTCTACTTACTGTACTTAGTTAACAGAAGTAGTTAGTATTCGTGTTTTCGTAATATGGGCGTGGCCACGGAATAGGGTGTGTCTAAAAGACATTTTTAGTGATTTCTTACCGCGTCGAGGATTTTTCTACACGATGACTTTATCTCGTGCCTGCACGGGTTATGGTCTCGACATAGGTGACTCATAAGTCTGTCGAAAATAACTTTATTGCGTAGGTGAGTGGAGTTGACGGAGAAATCAATATGTTCACACGTGGTAACCTCGTAGTTCAAACGGTTAATTGCTACCATCTTAGGCAGACCCACTACTGGAGAAGTAGTTAGGGCAGTATTTAAGGGTTATGTTAGTTGATGACTTAGTATATTGTAGAGTGTTATTAGGGATATGGTAGAGTGTTGTTAGAGATATGGTAGAATGTTGCTAGGGATATGGTAGAGTGTTGTTAGGGATATGGTAGAGTTTTGTTAGGGATATGGTAGTGTTGTTAGGGATATGGTAGAGTGTTGTTAGGGATATGGTAGAGTGTTGTTAGGGATATGGTAGAGTGTTGTTAGTGATATGGTAGAGTGTTGTTAGGGATATGGTAGAGTGTTATTAGGGATATGGTATATTGTTGTTAGGGATATTGTAGAGTGTTGTTAGGGTTATGGTAGTTGTTGTTAGGGATATGGTAGAGTGTTGTTAGGGATATGGTAGAATGTTGTTATGGATATGGTAGAGTGTTGTTAGGGATATGGTAGAGTGTTGTTAGGGATATGGTAGAGTGTTGTTAGGGATATGGTAGTTGTTGTTAGGGATATGGTAGAGTGTTGTTAGGGATATGGTAGAGTGTTGTTAGGGATATGGTAGAGTGTTTCTAGGGATATGGTAGAGTGTTGTTAGGGATATGGTAGAGTGTTGTGAGGGATATGGTAGAGTGTTGTTAGGGATATGGTAGAGTGTTGCTAGGGATATTGTAGAGTGTTGTTAGGGATATGGTAGAGTATTGTTAGGGATATGGTAGAGTGTTGTTAGGGATATAATAGGTGGTTTTTTAAGGAGACTAGTTTGTATAGAGGAGTGAGTAAGGAATAGTTAAAGAACAGTTAAAGAACAAAGTAAAAGAATAGTTAAAGAACAACTTTAAGTAATATTTTATTATAGTTTTGTATAAGAATAAGTGGGTGGAAGAGTAGAGGAAGGTAACGTGGTTGATTAGAAGTAATGGTAGGGTGTAGATTAGTATGTGTGATCTTGTTGATACAAGTGTAGTTAGATGAAGGGTCAATGGACGGGTTAAAGAAAGAGCAGCTGGAAAAGTTAGATTGTTAAAGTCATAGTTTAACCCAAGAAGTCAATACTGATGAGTACTATTAGTGTTACCGTGTAGAGTTATGGTGTGATGGCAGTATATAGATAGAAGTTAAGATTATAAATACTCGTATCGTGATTGTGGTAAAATATTAATACCATCAGTGAATGGTTTGTGAAGAGACAACATATGTAGTATTAAAAGAATTAGATAGCCATGATATTGTAATGGAAATGTATGGAATATATTTTAAAGGGGCATATGAAGTTATATACGATTAAAAGAGGGCTCTATAAATATGTATATATTATATTAACTATATATTATAACTGTTATGCAACTGTACTAAAGGGTGAAATAAAAATCTACCATTCGCCGAATATATTGAATTACCGATGAAGTGAATAGTATTGAAGAATAATATGCTATGATCTTTTGAAGATCCGATTATATTACAAGTATAAAGTCCAGTCTGTTGCACGTTTACATTTCTTAGCGTCAACTTGCTATCGCCTGCGTGTATTATATGTTAGGTAAGTAGGTGGCAGTGTACAGTGTACAGTGTACAGTGTACAATGTAGAGTGTACAGTGTACACTGTACACTATACCCAATAGTAAGTTTAAAAACATTAGAAACAATAAATAATCTAATCAATATTAATATATAAATCGTGAAATTAATTTTATAAAAAATGTGTTTACAAATTTCAGGAAGAAAAAGCGAACAAATATCAATTTCTAGTTTCGGAACCCAACCCTGGGCCCGAGGTCCGGGGAGTTTATTGACTCAGTGAATACTAACTGGTAATATGATATTTGAGTTTGTTATGCGATGGATCGAACCATTCAAATAAACTTTTTGAAGTGATATGTTTGGAGTAGATCTCAAGATCTGTAACGCATGGTAGATATACGTCTTGCCCTACCATGGCCACTATACCTATAGATAATAAATGTGATATACAGTAATCATTAATTAATAAATCATATCATGAATGGTTCATTAATAATTATTATTATACTACATTAGTATCTTAAACAAATTTATGATATACAACTTGATAGTTACAACTGTAATAATCACTATTGAATATATATATATATATACACATATATATATATATATATATATATATATATGTATATATATATATATATATATAATATTCATATGCATTATGTTTATTATACATTATTTATTTTAATAATTTTCCAATTTAAATTAAATATTTTATTTACCTTCTGAAACAATTATTTTAACATTGAATGTCAGCATTACGCATACGTACAGTATGTTGGTACACATAATTACAGTAGTTTTGAGTTCAATAAAAAGAATAAAAATGTAGTTTAAATTTGATTTAATGTATTTTATATTTATAATAATATTATTTAATATTAAATTGTTTAATAATAATTGCTAGGGAAACAAAGTGTATTATGCAATGATTTTTATAAACATATTAATAAACAAATATTCTATTAATAAATATATAACTATTTAATTTCTCTAATACCATAAGTTTACATTATATTAAATACTATTATGTACACTACTATTATGTATATATATATATATATATATATATATATATATATATATATATATATATATATATATACATATATCTACATACATCTAATAGAACATTTCATGTTTAAATAATGATATATTTATGAAATAAAAGAAAATCATAAGTTTAAATTAACTTTAGGATATTTATAAAATCATTTAATTTCTTTTCAGTATATTAAAGTTTATAAGAACATTTATAATTTTATCAAATGTAATAAATGTGCATTAGTATAATTTATTAATAAAATGGAACTATCAATGTGATAATTTTTGGTACAAGAATTTTATTATAGTACAATTATAGCATATACATATAAATATATGTATATATAATATAATATAATATAATATAATATAATGTAATATAATATAATATAATATACTACTTTAGCATTCTTTTGATTAATCAAGAAATGAAATGAATAATGACTTGCAAAAGATCACACTATTGTAGCCAGTGTGGAAATTTCTGAATAGATTTGTAAGCTATTGTCTGGAGAGGATTCAATTGTTTTAACTTGCTGTCTTGTTCTAATTTACGTAGTTTATCGAAATATGCCGCGTTATATACTACTGTAGTCGTGGTCAAAATAGTAGTAGGGGAATTATTAGGGGCGTGGTTTAGAACACGGAGTTGGCCTAGAGCCTCGATTGACTGGTTATCTTTATCTCCCCTTTCATCGTCATCTCCTCCTTCATCGTCACCTCCATCTTCATCGCCATCTCCATTTTTCTTAACTAATCTTCGGCAAACTTCAGGTAAATTAAATATATCTTTATCCACCTGATTATACAATATTTATATTAATAATGTATTGAGGTATTACATATATATATATATATATATATATATATATATATATATATACATATATATATATATATATATATATATATATATATATACATATATATATATATATGTATATATTATATTTATGCGTAACTAATTGAATATAAATGTAAATAATACAAATGTTATTACAATTAATCTATAAATGTAAAATTGACCTTTGTAGATGAATTCAGATATTCACCGTAAATACTGAACGCCACTCCATCGTGTGTAAACTGCTCGTAATGGAAGATAGGAACTACGATGTCATCCCCTATATTGTTTACGATTGTTGTGGATTCGACATCTTCGGACAGCAATGTATTCCTGCAAATCAGTACCCCGGCATTAAAGTATACGTCGCGGAAATAGTTTTTTCCGGCATAATGATGTAGTTTTATAAAATACAAAATATTACACATCTATTGAACAAAACAAAATAAACACTTAATTATGCGCATTGTTTAACACCACTGTGTGCATTTAATTATAAATCATATAAATAAGGATAACATATATTATCCCTATATAAGACTACGTATTACATAAATACATGTTGAGTATATGTATATATAATATACAGACTATATATTGAGTAAATGGTGTAAGTATGTATATAATATATAATTAATTATATTAGCTAATTACAATCGTCAATGCATACAATTTATATTTCTATTATTATAATCCGTTAAGAAATTTGTTTTATTTTTTAATTGTTTTCGTGTAAAATTATGATTGGTTAAAAATAAAAAACTTTATTGATAAATACTTACTACAAATACTTATTAAATCAACTATTCTAACTAACTCAGATTACTGTAACAATAGATTGCACACATATAGATAAAATAATAAAAATGACAATAAAATACTAAAATCTTCATGTCATATTATCAATAAGCTACCAAAACTCTTATGACTCAGCAATTGATAAAATAATTAAATTATATAATTTAAAAATTAATCAAACTATAAAATGTTCTGCATAATAACTATTAACATATAAAATACACACCTAATTATCTAATTTCTAACATTATCAAACATATCAACAATAGAATATTATAATCAATTAGTAAACTTACTCATAAAATCATTGCCTTTTCAATAATAGATTATATATAGCAATATATAAAATGTGTTATCAATAATATTATAATTTAATTAGAATAATATTAGAATTAAAATCCAATTACAAATTCTTTATATAGAAATTGCACACTTTCTTAAAATTAAACTATTGACTTTCTCTACACGACAAAACCATTCATCCTTATATTTAACTTGTGATAATAGTAAATAATACATTGAAACTTATATTGTTTTAATCCATTATCATCCCTTCTACCTCCGTACTATCACACATCACTCTTGGATCTCTTTTTTTATCCTTACACTTATTATAAATCGACATTTACCTTTATTGTAAATCAAACACATTATACTTATTTTACAATACTCATATTCCAATACCTCATATTCGTACTCTACTTTACACAATAATGTATTCGTTTTTTAAGTATTAGCGTTTCTTTTCCATTTCATTTTTCTAGAATTTTTATCATATACATTAGCTTCGAAATATGTATCTAAATAAATCTTATAACATTAAAATATTATACACGTATACACTAATATATATGTACATACACATACACACACATAAATATATATACACATACACTCACACACATATATATATATATATATATATATATATATATATATATATATATATATATATATATATATATATATGAATATATATATATGAATATATATATAAATTTGTTATAATTTCTAGGAATAAAAAAACAGAACTTTCAAAAATCTCCAATACAAATATTTCTAACATAGTATAGTCATATGCCTTCAGCAGGAGTTGTTCTTGCCCTGCCCCAGTATTCAGGGAGTAGGCGAATTTTCCGCGCTTACAAATTAAATCTCTATCTGTTTCCATGACAATGATACCTCGTTTCTTCATCGGAGATACGGTGTGACAAACTCCATCCCGTAATAAGAATGCATCGTCTTCGATTTGTAAATCTGTTGTATCGAATGTATATTTTATAGTTATGAAAATCTGTTGAATCGGGTTTCACATTATTTTCCAATTAAAAAGAAGATTTTAATATTTTAATTACAAATTAAATAAACTGTATGAAATAATCAATTGTTATCATTAATTAGAGTAATTCGTTGATATATCTTGTAACTATTTGCATTATTAATTTAGGTAACTTATATATGTAACGGGTTGTGTTAATTAATTCTGAATCCCATTGAAGTAACTTTCTTAAGTAGGGTAATGTTTCGTATATTACCGAGAACTTTTTACAATATATTATATTAATAATAAGAAATCGATATACTCGAAGTCACTAATACTAGTTACTAATACTAGTTACTAATACTAGTTACTAATACTAGTTACTAATACTAGTTACTAATACTAGTTACTAATACTAGTTACTAATACTAGTTACTAATACTAGTTACTAATACTAGTTACTAATACTAGTTACTAATACTAGTTACTAATACTAGTTACTAATACTAGTTACTAATACTAGTTACTAATACTAGTTACTAATACTAGTTACTAATACTAGTTACTAATACTAGTTACTAATACTAGTTACTAATACTAGTTACTAATACTAGTTACTAATACTAGTTACTAATACTAGTTACTAATACTAGTTACTAATACTAGTTACTAATACTAGTTACTAATACTAGTTACTAATACTAGTTACTAATACTAGTTACTAATACTAGTTACTAATACTAGTTACTAATACTAGTTACTAATACTAGTTACTAATACTAGTTACTAATACTAGTTACTAATACTAGTTACTAATACTAGTTACTAATACTAGTTACTAATACTAGTTACTAATACTAGTTACTAATACTAGTTACTAATACTAGTTACTAATACTAGTTACTAATACTAGTTACTAATACTAGTTACTAATACTAGTTACTAATACTAGTTACTAATACTAGTTACTAATACTAGTTACTAATACTAGTTACTAATACTAGTTACTAATACTAGTTACTAATACTAGTTACTAATACTAGTTACTAATACTAGTTACTAATACTAGTTACTAATACTAGTTACTAATACTAGTTACTAATACTAGTTACTAATACTAGTTACTAATACTAGTTACTAATACTAGTTACTAATACTAGTTACTAATACTAGTTACTAATACTAGTTACTAATACTAGTTTACTAATACTAGTTACTAATACTAGTTACTAATACTAGTTACTAATACTAGTTACTAATACTAGTTACTAATACTAGTTACTAATACTAGTTACTAATACTAGTTACTAATACTAGTTACTAATACTAGTTACTAATACTAGTTACTAATACTAGTTACTAATACTAGTTACTAATACTAGTTACTAATACTAGTTACTAATACTAGTTACTAATACTAGTTACTAATACTAGTTACTAATACTAGTTACTAATACTAGTTACTAATACTAGTTACTAATACTAGTTACTAATACTAGTTACTAATACTAGTTACTAATACTAGTTACTAATACTAGTTACTAATACTAGTTACTAATACTAGTTACTAATACTAGTTACTAATACTAGTTACTAATACTAGTTACTAATACTAGTTACTAATACTAGTTACTAATACTAGTTACTAATACTAGTTACTAATACTAGTTACTAATACTAGTTACTAATACTAGTTACTAATACTAGTTACTAATACTAGTTACTAATACTAGTTACTAATACTAGTTACTAATACTAGTTACTAATACTAGTTACTAATACTAGTTACTAATACTAGTTACTAATACTAGTTACTAATACTAGTTACTAATACTAGTTACTAATACTAGTTACTAATACTAGTTACTAATACTAGTTACTAATACTAGTTACTAATACTAGTTACTAATACTAGTTACTAATACTAGTTACTAATACTAGTTACTAATACTAGTTACTAATACTAGTTACTAATACTAGTTACTAATACTAGTTACTAATACTAGTTACTAATACTAGTTACTAATACTAGTTACTAATACTAGTTACTAATACTAGTTACTAATACTAGTTACTAATACTAGTTACTAATACTAGTTACTAATACTAGTTACTAATACTAGTTACTAATACTAGTTACTAATACTAGTTACTAATACTAGTTACTAATACTAGTTACTAATACTAGTTACTAATACTAGTTACTGATACTAGTTACTAATACTAGTTACTAATACTAGTTACTGATACTAGTTACTAATACTAGTTACTAATACTAGTTACTGATACTAGTTACTAATACTAGTTACTGATACTAGTTACTGATACTAGTTACTAATACTAGTTACTAATACTAGTTACTGATACTAGTTACTAATACTAGTTACTAATACTAGTTACTAATACTAGTTACTAATACTAGTTACTAATACTAGTTACTAATACTAGTTACTAATACTAGTTACTAATACTAGTTACTAATACTAGTTACTAATACTAGTTACTAATACTAGTTACTAATACTAGTTACTAATACTAGTTACTAATACTAGTTACTAATACTAGTTACTAATACTAGTTACTAATACTAGTTACTAATACTAGTTACTAATACTAGTTACTAATACTAGTTACTAATACTAGTTACTAATACTAGTTACTAATACTAGTTACTAATACTAGTTACTAATACTAGTTACTAATACTAGTTACTAATACTAGTTACTAATACTAGTTACTAATACTAGTTACTAATACTAGTTACTGATACTAGTTACTGATACTAGTTACTAATACTAGTTACTAATACTAGTTACTAATACTAGTTACTGATACTAGTTACTAATACTAGTTACTAATACTAGTTACTAATACTAGTTACTGATACTAGTTACTAATACTAGTTACTAATACTAGTTACTAATACTAGTTACTAATACTAGTTTTGATATGTTATTCTTTTGTAATTGAGACGTTAAATAAATTTTAAAAACCAGACGAAATTGCATATAAGCATATATGTTTTGACATAAATATAATTAAGTACAATATACTATTTAATAATTGAGGTTGAGATCAAATCGTTGATACTAATTACTTATCGCATTGATTAAAAAGATGAAACATTAATATTTTATATTAAATATTTAAATCTTAACGGATTGTCAATCGGAGTAATATTAACAGCACGTTTATCAAATTTAAACAATTGTATCATTATAATAATCTTTGCTAAATAATGTCCAATAATAAGTGGAATTTATGAAATGGTAAAGTTCTATTATTGAAATTGAAATTTGATTACAACATTTTTTTTTTTACAAAAATATAATTTGAACTACAATTTTGTCTATAATAAACTATAGTTATCGAATTTAACCGATAATCGTTAATGTAAATATTAATTAATGATTATATATAGGCTCTTAATATTGTTTAGTAAAACAATGTTTTTTGAATATATTATATTATATTATAGAGAATATATTTAATAAAATTATTAATTAATTTACTTCTTTAATTTTCGAATACAATTTGTATCTTACTTTAAACAATAAAGTGAACATTAATATTAATAATACAATTATATTCTTTATAAAACAAATTCTTAATATAATTAAAGATTTATTAGTTAAGCTGTTCTAATAAGCATTATTTCCTATGTGTAGGTGATAGCTTAGCGATGAGTCATCGTCATCTATTATTCTATTACTTATCGACTGGTTATAAATAGTAACGAAAGGGTTGTAAATCTAGATTCAAAAATATTAACTACAATAACTGTGCAGTAAATTGACTCATAGTATTCATAGCTATGTGAACTATATGTGTTTATATATATATATATATATATATTAGCATAAAGTTTAAAATGTGAGTTATAAAGGTGAGATGGATAGATATGCTGATATTTCGAAATTTTACTAAAGTACTGACACTGAACGACAACTCCCTGAAACTCATCTCTTATCAGCAAATTATTATCTTCGTAGTCTACTGCTACGAAAGATCTCCCAGTTATGTCGGATTTATATGTCTCGCCATCTGGATATAATAGGACATATGTAGTTGGCATGGGCTTATTTAATAAATCAGGAGAATATTGACTTTAGATATTTATTAAATGTAAATATAAGTGACATCGCAAGTAACTTATTAACTTATTAATATCAACATATATTATTTGAACAATATATATGTAATGAAAACATTTATTTTACTCAATTTTTATAATATTTAAATAAGTTAACTAAGAATTGTTTTCTGCTATTGTAGAGTATACTATACAATATTATATACGATTAGATTATAATATACAATGTATAGTATATAATAGTATACTCTACAATAGTATAGTCTACTATATCATTAGTATACTATAGTATGCTAATGACGTTACAGAAATAACGGATAAGTTACATTTAAATAATAGATTACATCATTATTGCGATAGCTTCGCTGGTAACCTATATATCTGGAGTAGAGTTTGATTGTCGTCTGGTACTGTTCAGGTAGTCTGCAAGAATTGGACGTTGAAGATAAACTCCGGGCTTGCAGATACACTATTAGGTACACTAACGTAATAAATAAATAATATCTACTAGTAGTCATCGTATTGGGGATCTGGAATTATTCTAATGATTAAACTCGATATAAAGTACTTCTAATAGCGCTGAAGAGTATCACGCTTGACTTAACAGTAGAGAATCCGAATCTACGAAAATAGTTTTACGACTGTTTCTAAGTGTAGCATTAAGTTTATGATAATAAGATATAAATTCATTGTAGCACCCCATTATTATTTATTATACGTAAATGATAAGGAGTAGTGTAAGAGATAACGGGTACTGTAAAAGATAATGAGTAAAGTAAGAGATAAGGATTATTGTAAGAGATAAGGAGTAATGTAAGAGATAAGGAGTAAAGTATGAGATAAGGAGTAATGTAAGATATAAGGAGTAAAGTATGAAATAAGGATTATTGTAAGAGATGAGGAGTAAAGTAAGAGATAAGGAGTAAAGTAAGAGATAAGGAGTAAAGTAAGAGATAAGGAGTAAAGTAAGAGATAAGGAGTAAAGTATGAAATAAGGATTATTGTAAGAGATAAGGAGTAAAGTAAGAGATAAGGAGTAAAGTAAGAGATAAGGAGTAAAGTAAGAGATAAGGAGTAAAGTAAGAGATAATGAGTAAAGTAAGAGATAAGGAGTAAAGTAAGAGATAAGGAGTAAAGTATGAAATAAGGATTATTGTAAGTGATAAGGAGTAAAGTAAGAGATAAGTAGTAAAATAATAGATAAGGAGTAAAGTAAGAGATAAGGAGTAAAGTAAGAGATAAGGAATAAAGTAAGAGATAAGGAGTAAAGTAAGAGATAAGTAGTAAAATAATAGATAAGGAGTAAAGTAAGAGATAAGGAGTAAAGTAAGAGATAAGGATTATTATAAGAGATAAGGAGTAAAATTAGAGATAAGGTGCATTGTAATATTTAGAAAGTAATGCAAGAGATATGTTATATGTAAGATAGGCTTCTTTTTCTAACTGTTATGTAATAATTCATAACAACGGGAGGCCTGCGATGTGTTATAAACTCAGCTATTGTTTGCATGTGGTCTGCAATAGTGGACAACATTAATGTGGTATGTATTGGTCAGTAACGGTTTGCGGTGGACAAAGATATCGAAATAGTCATCGGTATATCAATAATTTACAGTAGTCAGAAGTTGTCCATAATGATATGTAGTTATTTGTAACCGATATCGGTCATTAGTTATATATAATGACCTTGAGTAGATATAAATATTATCTTTCATATTTAATATTGTTATCGAACTCATTTTGCATCGAACTCGTATTACAATTTTAACTGTTTATTTTTCTAACTGTTTAGATGTTTTATC
>OZ038315.1:1575526-1770276 GCA_964035775.1 Osedax frankpressi | reverse complement strand
AGAGAGAGAGAGAGAGAGAGAGAGAGAGAGAGAGAGAGAGAGAGAGAGAGAGAGAGAGAGAGAGAGAGAGAGAGAGAGGGAGCTACAGGTTTGTGAGAAAGTGAATGTGGGCATTTAATATTGTAATAGTGTAGGGGAAGTTCAGTCTTATCACCATATGGGAATGATGTTTCCTTTATAGTATATATATATATATATATATATATATATATATATATATATATATATATATATATATGTGTGTGTATATATGTGTATGAATGCATATATATATATATTTATATATATATATAATGTTATATATACGTGCGTATATATATATTATACTCATATATATTTACATATGAATTGTTTATGTTAAAGATAAATAGTCATGCTATGAAATTATAGATAGAATGTAAACGTACGATAGACAATTTATAAATATCTATTATCTAGATAATCTATTATCATTTAATCTGTATAATTCACTATTGGAATTGAAGTCTTTTATCTTTCGGACTAACTTATCAATCATCAAATCAACTCAGCGGTTAGTATTAATACTTATAAATGTAATAAATTATTCATTTAAAATAAACGAAATGTATTCTAATAATAGACAAATTTAAAATTACTAATACCAACTTTACATTTGTAACTTAATATGTAAAGTAATTCGAAATTATTGAAATTCTAAACATCTATAGTTTTTATATATAAATTTATATATATATATATATATATATATATATATATGTATGTGTGTGTCATAGAGTATATCGAAGTAAAAATCTTATAATTGTAAGATCAAGATAATTATTTTAATGTTACAAAATTCAACAAATACGATGAATACAAGTATCTCCTATCATTTAGTCGTTTAAAGTATCATCACAACAAATATGACAAAGTAAATGGATGGAGTTTAGATGAATTTAGTGGTTACTTTTGCGATCCCTGCTAAATTAATTACAATGATAATCACAAACCAGGCGCTTCTTGAATCATATCATTTATGAATTGGTCGGATGGATTTTTACCAAGAGATGTCATCATTTCAATGAGATCATCTTTGTCGATGAATCCATCTCTATTCTGGTCGATCACATTAAAGGCTTCCTGGAAATTAGAGTGGAAGTATGTTACATATATATATTACTAGTTGTTGAAGTTATAAGAGATTTTTCAATTTATTTGGTTAGTATGTATGTCGACAGTAAGTATGTATGTATTAGAAGATATGGTGATGGTTACGTAATATTAACCTAAAAGTAAGTGAAAGTTAATTAATAGTAAGTTAAAAGGATGTGGTTAAATTAATGAAAATTTGAGTGAATAGGAACTTAATGAGATATGAGAGTTAGCGAATATAAACTTAATGAGATATGAGGGTTAGCGAATATGAACTTAATGAGATATGAGGGTTAGTGAATAGGAACTTAATGAGATATGAGAGTTAGTAAATAGGAACTTAATGAGATATGAGGGTTAGTGAATAAGAACTTAATGAGATATGAGAGTTAGCGAATATGAACTTAATGAGATATGAGAGTTAGTAAATAGGAACTTAATGAGATATGAGGGTTAGTGAATAAGAACTTAATGAGATATGAGAGTTAGCAAAGATGAACTTAATGAGATATGAGGGTTAGTGAATAGGAACTTAATGAGATATGAGGGTTAGTGAATAAGAACTTAATGAGATATGAGAGTTAGCGAATAGGAACTTAATGAGATGTGAGAGTTAGTGAATAGGAACTTAATGAGATATGAGGGTTAGCAAATATGAACTTAAAGTGGAGTGAGGGTTAGTAAATAGGAACTTAAATTGGAGTGAGGGTTAGTGAATAGGAACTTAAAGTGGAGTAGGGTTAGTGAATATGAACTTAATGAGAGTTATTGGATAGGAACTTAATAAGATATGAGGGTTAGTGAATAGGAACTTAATGAGGGTTAGTGAATATGAACTTAATAAGATATGAGGGTTAGTGAATAGGAACTTAATGAGATATGAGGGTTAGTGAATATGAACTTAATGAGAGTTAGTGAATATGAACTTAATGAGATATGAGAGTTAGCGAATAGGAACTTAATGAGATATGAGAGTTAGTGAATAGGAACTTAATGAGATATGAGGGTTAGTGAATATGAACTTAATGAGATATGAGTGTTAGTGAATAGGAAATTAATGAGATGTGAGAGTTAGTAAATAGGAACTTAATGAGATATGAGGGTTAGTGAATAGGAACTTAATGAGGGTTGGTGAATAGGAACTTTATGATATGTGAGGGTTAGTGAATATGAACTTAATAAGATGTGAGGGTTAGTGAATAGGAACTTAATGAGATATGAGAGTTAGTAAATATGAACTTAATAAGATGTGAGAGTTAGTGAATAGGAACTTAATGAGATATGAGGGTTAGTGAATATGAACTTAATGAGATGTGAGAGTTAGTGAATAGGAACTTAATGAGATATGAGGGTTAGTGAATAGGAACTTAATGAGATATGAGTGTTAGTGAATAGGAAATTAATGAGATGTGAGAGTTAGTAAATAGGAACTTAATGAGATATGAGGGTTAGTGAATATGAACTTAATGAGATATGAGAGTTAGTGAATATGAACTTAATGAGATATGAGAGTTAGTAAATAGGAACTTAATGAGAGTTAGTGAATAGGAACTTAATGAGATATGAGAGTTAGTGAATATGAACTTAATGAGATATGAGAGTTAGTAAATAGGAACTTAATGAGAGTTAGTAAATAGGAACTTAATGAGAGTTAGTGAATAGGAACTTAATGAGAGTTAGTGAATAGGAATTTAATGAGATATGAGAGTTAGTGAATAGGAACTTAATGAGATATGAGAGTTAGTAAATAGGAACTTAATGAGAGTTAGTGAATAGGAACTTAATGAGAGTTAGTGAATAGGAATTTAATGAGGGTTAGTGAATAGGAACTTAATGAGATATGAGAGTTAGTGAATAGGAAATTAATGAGAGTTAGTGAATAGGAACTTAATGAGAGTTAGTGAATAGGAATTTAATGAGGGTTAGTGAATTAGTGAATTTAACTGGAGGTGAGTGTTAATAAATATAGATCTAAAGGTAGATGAGGGTTAGTGAATGGGTATAGGGTTTGTGAGTGTAGATACGTAAATGGGTGAAGGTGAGGTTGTGAATGCGGCTGTTAGCATGTAGATGTTTAGTTTTGTGTGCTTATAGGTGATACTTTATGTTATGGGTATGGTTGTGTTCGGAATTCAGAATTTAAACTGTAACTAATACATCGGGGTTAACCGCTGATTAACCAATAACAACTATTAACATATAGAACAATACGTTACACAATAGTGGACAGGTGTGAGTCGGTTGCGTTATCAAATACCTTGAATTCTTGTATCTGGTCGGGGTTGAACATTGAGAAAACATTGGACGTGTAGCGATGTGTGCGCACCCTTTTCTTCTTTGTTTTTGACGACGACATTGTTAAACTACGTAATTTAAATGTAATCCATTTATTTTAGATCGTGTTATATTATTATATTATATAGAATTATAGGAATTTTCTTTAAAAATTAAAATAATTATAATTCTCTCTATAATTAAAATTGTAGTAAGTATTTTTATTATAGTATCTCTTTTTATTATATTATAGTATTTATAATAATGACTAGATTTATTAGGAAGTAATATTATATTATATTAAATATGAAATATTATTATTGTTATAATAATAATTGACTGTTAAAATATTATTAACAAGTATAATATTTTATATTACCTACTGATAAATATATTTTTTATTATAACCTACATATATTTATATATAAATATTATTTGTTTTTATTTGTATGTAAATAGTAAAAAATATTGACTAATTATGATATAAAAAATTCGACGAGGATGGGATTCGAACCCACGCGGGCAGAGCCCAATGGATTAGCAGTCCATCGCCTTAACCACTCGGCCACCTCGTCTTAAATAAAATAATTTTAAAATAATAATTATACATATTAAAATATTCATAAAAATATTGATATATATTTATAGTTGTCTAATATTTATATGCATATTTAATGTTATATTATAAACGCATAGATTTGGTTTTTTAAATAATTTTAAAATTAATATTTAATACAATTAACTATTTTAATACAACATTAATTATAATATCGAAAATGGACAAATATGGATTAAAAGAATTACCTTTAATTAAATTAATTTATAGTTTAACCCTATTTTAATAGATCTATCATGATATATATTGAATATCATAATTAATCATTATAATAAATCATTACTAATCATTATATATAATAACTAGTAATTAATAGTCATGTGTATTATCTTTTATATCATTATATATATATATAATATCCTTTATAGTTATGATAAATTTTATATATGATATGATTATATAAAATCATAATTATATAATAATATAAAGGATAAATATTATCTTGAAATACGTTGAAGAAAAATATAATAGACTATATATGTAATATTATGTATATACTCTATATCGAATGCCCCACATTCTATTCAGGTAATATATTGATAAGGTCACCTATCTAATTATCATAGTTAATGTGTGTGTTTAATAACCTAAACCTTTTTGGTGTGAAAACTGATGAAAAAGATAGATTTGCTAATACTTTGAATAATGCATATCGTAATAATATGATTTTAAATATATATTTATATTTATTATGTCATTATTTAGAGTGTTATTTTAACTGACTTAATAAAAATACGTGCTTAAATATATTTTTGAAATTATTTACAGATTGTTAGTATAACGTACTTACGTAGATAGTACCAACGTTGTTTCGGGAAATAAAAAATACTAATATGAAATAGGTTTCTAGGCATAGAATTCGCTGGGTATCATTAGCCAATCAAAATGCATGATGGAAGTGAGTATAGCTGACCTATTTAAAGAACGTTGATATTATTTCCCCTTTATAATCATACATTACAACCATCTTATTAAGTTAACGGATATCTCATAGATTCTATGCAATCAGCGTGACTCACATAAAATAAACACCTGCAATAAACCACATTTAGAAATATATGTATATGACTGTGATAAATATAATTGGTTACTTACTATAATTAACATTATAATGTTAATGGTATTGGAGTATCTCATTTAAAATGGTATATATCTATAAGAAATAGTTCGCGTATTCAACGCATTTTTGTTATCTAAATAAACTATATATTTATAAGTTAACAATACTATCTTAATACACTTTCTATTTGCAGATATGTATCCACTATGTTAATATACACTTTATTTGAAAGTAAATCATTAATATATATTGTAATGATAAATTATAAATCACACATACAACAATACTCATACACTTCGTTGAATACAATATATCGTTTAGTACACTATTCATAACACACATTTATATGCAATTATATTAATGAAACAGCAATAAAGATGAAAATGTGTGATTTGCGAGATGAAAATATATGAGTATGTGCGTGAAACAATAGTCTTGAGAAGATAAGTAAGATAAAAGAAGTGATATTCAATAGCGGTTGAGCAAAATAGATATCACACAAAACCGTAATGGTTTAATAAAAACAATTTATATAAATATATGTCACATTCGTATGAGAAAATTTGATGAATACAAAATAAAAAAAATAATAATTGATAACGAAATGCGATAAATGGAGTCAAGTCAAGACGAAATAAGGATATTTCTGGTTATATCTCGATTTGTGTGATCATCCAGTAATTTTTCTATCCTTGATAACTAAAAACGTTATTTATATAATTAAATATATAAACTAAATATTATTTAGATGGAGTAAAATTATATATTATAATTCATAATTTGTTATAATAATCATTGTATTTTGTAAATATGAATTTAAAATAAAGTTAATTAAATTTATTTTAAATAACTTTAATTATTAATGAGTACCTTATATATATATATATATATATATATATATATAGTATACGTGTAAACTGTACACCAGAATATGGGTATTTTGAATTATTTTGAATTTATAATAATAACATGATGTAAAACATTAGTTATACCATGAATAAACTTTATGACTTATTCATGATTTAAATTCAAGATATTATGACATATTAAATGATACTCAGCCATAAGTACAATTCCATATATAATTATATGCCATAGCATATAATATAAATAAAAGATATTTAATATATTGAACAAAGAGTATTAATATAAATAACAAAACAATGCAGCTGACCTTATTATCTTATTTGTTATAGTTACTAATGTTAGTAAAACCTGAAGTTTATTTAGTTGAGGTTGCATGTTCTTATTACTAGATTTAACAATCGGAAGTAGAGCTTGTAGTCTAACAGAAGATCTTGCAGTTGACTGTGATGCTATCAAATGTGTGATTTCGGAATTCTGTCAGGTATTTTGTAGCTTAATTTGCAAGTTATTCGAGAACAATTAAATATAGCTATACTTTGTGATAAATATCCGTATATTTTAACATACAATGAATACAATTGATACGTAATTTATTTTAAGCTAAAACAGTTTTCAATTTATAATAAATTAATTAAATATTTCAGAATATCTTAGATCATTAATGTTTGTATCTACTGATTATTAACAAAATCTGTATGTATAAACTGCATTATGCGGTTATAGATTGAATACATATTAATACGATTACTATTAGATATTAAAAACCTTGTTATTCTCATGTCTCAAACGCATTATACGAATTCTATTTCTGGCCTCGGCTGCCCTGTTTAAGGAATAGTAGTAAATTTTGATATTCATTATTATTCATTGATATTCTTAAGAATCACAAGAAAATACTATATTACGTATCGAAAGCTATAACTATATATTTGTGTTCTGCAGACGGGTAATAATTGTGAAGCGATTATGTATGCCGTAACTAATAAATGAAATTTATAAATTATAACATAATAGAAACATTAGAAAATTGCATTCGCGTATTATATAATAATGTATATATAATATTGTGCAATACGATATCAGTAGAAATGTTAGCATAGGTAATATTGTTGGTACATTTTAAATATTGAGATTACTCTAATATCAAAACTTCATATTAATATATGCCAAAGCTTGAACTTCCATTGTTCTGAAATAAGACTTTTTTATCATTAAATTTTAATAAATTAAAATTTAATAAAATATTTGAAAATTGTTAGAAGAAATATATTAAATACATAATTATCTAACTTTAACTG
This sequence comes from Osedax frankpressi, assembly GCA_964035775.1. Taxonomy (NCBI): domain Eukaryota; kingdom Metazoa; phylum Annelida; class Polychaeta; order Sabellida; family Siboglinidae; genus Osedax; species Osedax frankpressi. The sequence goes on along the minus strand of OZ038315.1, from coordinate 1,763,048 downwards.
TCCAATTAGCTTTTCATGTTTTAACTTTTCATTGTATTCTTCATTTATACTATTGACAACTTGTTTTCTATTGATTTAGGATATTACAGAATACAAATGTACTTAAATGTTAATAAACGCATACGATCTATCTAAACACAAAATAGAGTTTTATTAAAATAGCTATAAACTGGGAATTTTCATGAGATTTGATAGAATTTAGACGTTTCATTGCATCTGCCTGAGCGTTGATAGCATCTTTAGAAGGTTCTGAATACTGTTTTATAGATTTAATATAAATGTACTTATTTCGTTATTTGGGAATAATCATTATTGATATTCATTATATAGGTACACATTCAAGTTTCATTATGCTATATTAATATTATATAATTTATAGAAACAAATAAATAAACCTTGGTTTATTTATTTGTTACTTTTATTTATTTATTCATAAATTCAATAAATAATTGAAATGTATTTATGATAAAATATACCAGTTTGAAGCTATGAAAAATATCTTATGATAAACCATATTAATATTATACTGTACATTTACAGTTCAATTAAATATATATAATATAACTTACTGCTAAATATCGGCTTTTTTGTTGTGGATTTAGTTTTCTTAATTCTATGTCACTTTTCTTGAAATTTGTCCAAGTCCGGGGGGTCCAATTACTTTTCTAAAAATATTTATATCAATGAATATTAAAATTCTTTCATTAAAATAATATTAAAACTTATGATTTAATTTATACTGAAGTTCATGCTATCTTATACTAAGATATTTTACAACAAAGAATGTATTGAGTACATTATAATCTATGTATAATGATAGTTGGTATTAAATTTATATATTTATTAATATATTTTAAATGATGTTGACATGTTATGACAACTAAATATTATTGCTGTGCATGGATTAGTGTAATATAATGTTTTTACTACTAAGCAATTATATATAATATTGATTTCTTATTTATGAACATCTTTTTAATAATATTTATAACATACTTCTTTTAAATAATTCTAAATTATTATATTTTATATTGGTCTTTACATTTTTAGAAATATTTAATTGTTTAATTATAACTTAAAGTTATTTATTATTAATTAAAAGAAAATGTTCATTTGCATCGCCTGTAGATTGGATTTTAAAATACTAAATAATATAAACAATATTAGAAATATTAGAAAATGTAGATAAATATATTTATATATTTGTAGATTAACACATCATTTGTAAACAAATATTGTATATAACCTCCATAATTTCTTAAACTTCTTATAATTTATTTATAAAAATATCTAATTATTTAATATTACTAATTCAAGTTAAATAGGATTATATTATCGAAAATTAGTTACATTATAGTATCACCAAATTATTATAATAATGATTAAAAATAAATTATGTTGAATTAGATGTAAAAATTTAGTTACTATACGATGTTTTATGATAAAAGAAGTTTATGAAAAAGATGATTTTCAAAGTATGTTTATGTTGCTATGTTAAAATCAAAGACATTAGATTTTTTTTATTTCCTTTGATATAATGAATACAAAATAATTTTAATATAAATTATAATTATTAACAATAATCAAATAAATAAGATAACATATTCTAAATAGTAAAGTATTATATAATTTTGAATTTGATTCCATATAGTGTCTTTCAACGAGTTTAGATGTATTATTAGTGAATAAATATGAAATATATTTTTGGATTAGTATTTTCATTTTTATCGATATTTAAATGGATATGGAAGAACATTATATGCTGTGGCAGACGACATAAAGAAGAATCTACTTTACCTTTTACAGTAAATAATGGAAATGTAGCCGTTAAATATGCAGTACCATCGAATAATGTTAGTTTTATATATATAACTAAATTTAATTTTATAGATAACTTATAATAATTATTAATTTTAATATTACTTATAAATTTTTATTATAAATAATGTAAACAAATTAAAAATATTGCTTACGAATACTATAAAAACTTGAATTGTAGATCAATTTAAATACACTAAAGAGTAAAATGAAAATACAATATCATAATGTTGACATAAAAAAATATATATATATATTTATATATATATATATAATATATTTACAATACTATATCATATTCTTCATTGTTATATTATATATGCAAACATTTCTTATATTTTATTATTACTAAATTATTACCTTGTGTGAAAAATAACACTACAATTTCACATAATTTAAAATGATTAAAATTTTACCTGTGGACAGTGAAGTATATCCCCTATTGAGCAGCTTTTGTCTTGTGGGGGAACAGGTGGCAGTAGATGTCGAGTAACCGCATATTGAGTAGAACTAGGATAAAATATAGAAACTATGTAGCTTAAATTACATATTGGAATATATTTTGATTTCTACAGAATATAAATATGTTGTTAAACTTGATAATAATTTCATTAACTATGAATATTGTACTGCGGAATTATTTAACAGCCACTACCTATCCATATCATATTGTTTATAATTGATATATACTATCTATATACATATACTATGTATATACATATACTATGTATATACATATACTATGTATATACATATACTATGTATATACATATACTATGTATATACATATACTATGTATATACATATACTATGTATATACATATACTATGTATATACATATACTATGTATATACATATACTATGTATATACATATACTATGTATATACATATACTATGTATATACATATACTATATATATACATATACTATATTGATATATATATGATATATATTTATATATTTTTCTATGGATATATTATTTTCTATATTAATAATCTATAATTAAAATCTGTAAAATTAAACATACATTGTTTGTATATATTGGATACTATATATATATATGTGTGTGTGTGTGTGTGTGTGCATATGTTTATTCACGAAAATCCAATTTTTACATTGTTCGAAGGTGAGTGTAAGTATTATTAACGAAATATAACACAATTAATATAGTAAATACGTTTTTCAAAATAAATAAAAGCGAGGTAATAATTGTGGTAATATGTGTAAGGAAGTCACGTGAGAGGGAATTGCATGTGAGGGAAGTGTGCAATGTACATTATACATATGGGAAAACTGTATAGGGGATTGTATATAGAGAAAATAAGTCAGATATAAATGTACGTGTAAAGGAGGTAAAGTTAAGTGTGTGTGTGTGTGTGTGTGTGAGTGTGTGTTTGTGAGTGTGTGTGTGTATGTGTGTGTGTGTGTGTGTTTGTGTGTGTGTGTGTGTGTGTATTATTAAGAATGAGTATTTTATAAAACCTAGATTATATGAATTATAATTGCATATATTAATAATATTACTATTGAAATATCTTTATCAGATATGGCTAACCAATACAAGTGGAAGTCAATCATGCAGATATCGCTTGATTACATATAATAGTAGTATTATTAAACTTGTAATAGTGAAATAACTATACAATTGTGAATGGTATGAATTCTAATAATTGTATGCAACCATTTAAAAGATGACATGATATGTTATATATATACTAATTAATTGGTATAGCCTTTTTTGAATTTTATTTCCTAAATATATTGTATACAATATTTGGTAATTCAATTTATATGAATATTATCATGTATACTGTAAAATATAAAGTGTACATAATAATGTTTTTAAACGCTGTACATCGTACACTGTACGATATATAATTCTGTATACTGTACAGTGTACAGTGTACATTGTACATCATCGGTGGTATTATAAATAATTTTAAAATTCTCCATACGAGAAAATTTCTGTATACATATTTTTATTATTTAAAGTATAAATATTCTTCATACTTAAAATTTATACTAAATCTTTATATTTAATCTTTATACTTAATATTTATATTTAATCTTTATACTTAATATTTATATTTATATTTAAGCTTTATATTTTATTTTTATATTTAGTCTTTAATATTTAATATAAAGTTATATATTATTTTCATAGACTAATCTATGATTTGTAATGTCATGCAATAATCTATTTTCAATAGTAACAGAAAATATTAGACTATTTCTAATTTGATTGTTAAAACTCACAAAATATACTTTTAAACATTACCAGTAATTTATTTTATAATATATAAGATATCTTATATAATGTAGTACAATATATTTAATAATTAAATATTGAATTATATTTATTATTATATAGAAGAAATAAGTGAGAATTAATATTACTTATCAGAAGCATAAACTATTATTAAACGGGGTTCCCACTGAGAATTGTTTATCGATTGTCACACTCTATTTTAACTACGAAATCACAATTTAGAAATTGGAGATCAAATACCATCGATAAACTTTTTAACGCATTGATTATCGTAATTACCTCGATGATATGAACTATATACAATTATTACTTCACTTTTTATTAAATGTATATGTTAATATATATATTAAACCAAATAAGAAATATTGTTTAGCTTATAATTAAATATCATTTGAAAAATCACGAAGGTTCATTCTATTGACAAGTTGCTTACAAATTCTTATTATTTTATGATAAGCGTCTTATAAACAAATGTACATACCACAGATATATCTTTTATTTTCATTAATTAACTTTTAAAGAAGTAGATAACATATTTATTTAAATGTCAACACTATGAATTACTCAATGCATTTAACTTTGCGAATCTTAGCAGTAGAAAATGTTGAACCTGTTATAATTATTTTAATGGTACAATTGTCAATATTAGGGGTTCACACCAATATTTACAGCATTGTCAATACATTCTACCTGTAAAATCTCTGTGGTAACCCCGTAAATAATATAAAAATTACACTTGTTTCATAAAAAAATTTAAAATATATTATATAAAATTTTAAATATATAATCTTATTGTTTCATAAAATTGTTAAAAATTGTGTGAACATTTATTGCCATCAGTTTACAAACAAGAAATTGAATAATAATTTCTATTCTTTTTAGATAATTTTGAAATATAAATTTACAATACATGATTTAATTACAAAAATGATAATTTAATTTAATAACTTAAAATCTTCAAGTCAAACAAGATGATAATAATTAGTAGTATGATAATAATTTGTAGTATACTTAAAATCAAATATTCAGTTGGATTTCTATATTATCTTTATTTGTATACACCCTAACGTAGGGTGACTAAATATTAACATAATAATAATAGTAATATACAAACAATCATAAAGACAATAATCGTATAGATAGAGTATATTATCGGATGTTGTTTAGTAGTTAAATGTAGATATCGGTATTGGTAGATTTCAATGTGACAATTGAATTAAAGAGTAATAGTCAGTTAACTTTGACCCACCACCTACGGTAACATCAAACTTCATCGGGTCCTCGAACATAACTACGTGAACCTATGTATATCGTACAACTTGCAATCAAGTATTGCATCATCTTAGACGTCGACAAATTAACATAATACTATACACTATAATCTATATTATATTATATTTCACTTTTAATATTAACAAATATACAATTAATAAAAATATTTTATACATTTTTAATAAAATAAACTAATAAATTTGATTTATTTATAACTATTATCTACTTCACATACTCTGAAATGTAATTAATACTTTTATATTTGCTTATTTAGGTTGAATTGGATAATTGGGATAGTAATTGGGGAAATGATCAATCTAAAGTTGAAGAATCTTTAGATGGTTCAAATGAAAATAAAGAAATTGACTATTTCACTGATATGATTCCAAAATTTGTAAAAGCCAAAAAAGTTTGTAAAACATTACGTTATATTATATAAATTACATTATATTAGCAATCAATTCATGTTATTAAATATTGCATTAATTATCTTCTTTAATTTGAAGGTTTTAGTTCCTCCTAACAATCACATGAGCAATCATCAAAATCTCTTTGCAATTCAATTAAATGCTGTCTCTGTTAGTACCTTAATAATTGAAATTTGATAAGTTACTATATATGTATTTATATTGATATATTATTATATTCGTATACTTTATTTATTACTTTTGCATTTATTACAATTACTGATACATATACTTAAACTTATACTTATACTTAATTATTAATGATATTTAGTTAATAATATTAATGATATTCTTGATGCATTAATTAATAATTATTAATGATATTTAGTTAAAAATATTAATGATATTCTTGATACATTAATTAATAATAATTATTAATCATTAACATATACTTTATAACTAAAGTTTAGTTGCATATATTTATTAATTTAATATAAATGATAATTAGCTGGAAGTAGTTACTAATATTCCATGACCTCCATAAAAGTACTTATAATAATTTTATATATTTATTAAAATTTAATAAAGTTGATTTAAAGTAATTTTAGTGATGTTTACATTATCCGCTTTTCTTAAAGGACAAAGTGGGAAATGAACTAAAAGCTTGGGATGAGGTCACCTCGACACCTGCAACTTCTTGGGGCGTCGAGGCAACGGAAGATTTGACGGAACAGTGCGAGGCGACGGAAAAACAAAAACGCCACGACAGGCGGAAACTCAGGCAAAATAAAGAGACTTTGGTGCCATGTTAAATACCCAGAACTGCAAAAGTTATACATTGGCTACAAGCTATCCGACGTAAACAGGAAGTTAATACTCTCGCGGTAATGTAAAGGATACAATGATCTTTAGAAAACCGGGACGTCGAATTTCCTCATTGTTTTTTATTCCAGTATCTATCATTTTAATGGTTAATATGGTACCTAATCTTTATTTATAGAATGTCTTAAAGGAATTACTATTTGCCTCATACGTTCATCATTAATATACCCAAGAATTTCATTTAGAGGTATATTATTGAATTATTTAATAAAATGAATTACTAAAACATTTTTATTTTTTATTCGTGATATTGATCTACTGTATTTGCTGCCCTAGATCTCTGCAGTTCTCTCGAGTTTCCTCTAGTTAGATATCAATTGTTTGTGTTTGATTGCCTTCAGGATATTGGCCAGGTGCTCTTTATTAAATGCCAACCGACTAATTGTGTCGCGAAGATGAATACCAGATTCTTTGGTATCGCTTATCAAATACTGTAAAATAATAAAATTTGTGTGTTATTGTGTTTCTAAGATATATTAGATATGAATTGTTACATGATATATTACATATATACATATGAATTGTTACATGATATATTACATATGAATTGTTACATGATATATTACATATATACATATGAATTGCTACATGATATATTACATATGAATTGTTACATGATATATTACATATATACATATGAATTGTTACATGATATATTACATATGAATTGTTATATGATATATTACATATATACATATGAATTGTTACATGATATATTACATATGAATTGTTACATGATATATTACATATATACATATGAATTGTTACATGATATATTACATATATACATATGAATTGTTACATGATATATTACATATATACATATGAATTGTTTATGGTAGTTAATGTATCAAATAGAATATTTAGGGAATATTTCGTTTATTGATTACGATTATGTCTGTAATTATTATGTTTCCATTATTTCATTAAACTATACATTCAATTACCTTGTATATATGGTTGCGAACAATTTGCAACAGTTTTGTGTCCTCACTATCTTTGGAATATTGTTGTAAGGACATCTGTTTTTTCATGTGATCGATCTCTTTGCAATCCTCCAAGAGTTCAAGGTTCAACTCCTTTATTTGATCATCCCTCGAGCCTACTACCAACATTAACTCCCGAATATCGATGGATAGTTTATTTACCTAAGGATTGTGAGTAATAATCATTTCGAATTATTTTAAGACTTGTTAAATTATAATATAATATGAAAATTCCAAACTTTTGCTGAATTTAAATTCCTTTCCTGGTTTCCCATATCTTGTAAATTTTTTATCTTTTTTATAGCGTTGCTGTGTTCCTCATTTACTTGTTTCTATTAAACATACTTTCATATTTCACATATGTAATTAAATCACACATTCATTTTAAAATATAAAATATTATTAAATTTGATATTAGCTTAAATATTATAATATATCTAACCCTTAACATGAAAATAACATGTTTATATTTAAGTAGCTTTGTTTTATGACACTCTTCGACAAACTTGGATTGTTTAAGAGATAAAACCAACTTATCTGTCAATTCTTTGATCACTATATTCTTATCTGATTCTAATTTAGCCAGGGAACACTTATTCTCTATCGTCATTAGTTTCATTTCTTTTTCTTGTAATATTAGAGCTTCCTGTTTTTTATAAATAATAATTAACTGTAATATACAATCCATTTCACAATAGTATATATATATATATATATATATATATATGTAGTGATATACATGTTATTACTCATTTAATATGTTATTAGGTGAACTGTTATTAGGAGTATGAAGAATATCAACATATCGTCAAAGCGTTCACTAACAAAACCTAACACTCTAATGCGGAATATAAACTTTTTAACTATTTTAACCTGTTTTTCTTTATTACTCTCGAGCAGTTCCGAGATTGCGACGACGTCTTGATCGCCTAGGTCCTTTCCGACAACACAATCATCCTCCCGTTTCGATCCCTTACACCCTTCTCCTTCCTTATTAACGTCCCGATCCATCTCGAGTTTATTGCTGGACAACGGGTACAGCGATCGTCCACTCGTATCCCCGTAAGTACGAGTGCGCGTCAACGGAACGGAGATGAACTCCGAGATTGACGCGACGTCGTCCGCTTCCGATACGCAGGTAATCAGACCTCGCGGAGTACACGTATCACTGGTGCTGGATAACACGATTACCTCGACGCTCTCGGGTGCGTCGAGGTGCGTCGGATTGTCGCACTTTTTCGTGTGCTCGATCAACTCCCGCACAAATTTGACGGCGTCGCCCGAAATTAGCGCCGGATGGCTGGTCTCCTGCTGGTGTCGAAGGTTGTTCAGCGGAGCCATCGAACAAGGAAGGTTTACACTGCGAGTACGAGTGTAAATGCACGATTAGATGACCGTCTAGGCGTTCCAAATATAGAACGATAGCTACGTTATTACAGTAACAAATACTATATTAATTGATTATATAATACAAAATAAGTCTTAAACAGTTTGAATAACGTATCCTATATGGTAAAACCATTATATATAATGCCTATATATATATATATATATTAAATATATATATATCTATATATATATATATATATATATATATATATATATCCTTTAAATATGTAATCCTATATATATTCATGATTACTTAAGTTTCGCAGCTCTGTTATTCATTTTATTATAAAGTTGCAGTGAACGTTGTTCTTTCTCTTTTCTCTTAGCCTATTGGTTACGTAATGTTAATTACGGTAGTGAGACAGTTATTTATATATAAATATTTAATTATTTGCAATATCTTATAACTCAAACTATATTAAATTAAACCTAAATTTAATTATATTTTGTTGATTAAATTTAACAAATAATATATAATTGTTGTTTTTAAATGTATTCTATATAAAATATACAAAATAAAGAATACATTATTTTATTTTGAAAACTAAATTAAATCATAAAATTAATAAAACTACAATCACACACACATATATATACAATTTATTCAGATGAAATATCAAATTAACAATATATAATAATTAATCATACAACTTATAAAATATAGTTTATTTAAATAATATAAAAATCAATATTATATTGATTAAAGTATACAACTGAATATGACTCTGTATATTGGCTCATATTAAATGTAACACTGCACTCGATACAATAAACTACTTACTTGCATTAACGCAGACAGTTCATATCTTTTCTGCGAACTCTTTGTGGATTTCGGTAACATTTCTTTCATGTTGATTCCTCGGTTATTGCTGCGTTTCTGGTTGACCAGCGATGAGCCTGGCGAGTGAGCGTAGTCATCTGGCCTCTGATCGTGTACCATCTTCAAGGCGACTACTCTTCCCACTTCGTAAACGGCCTCCATTTGTTCTTACACGAATATAGGGCTATTATAGGAATAGAGAATTGAAAAACACGACTTTTAGTGTTAACAAATTAATGAAAATGAAATTTTCGAAAGTTTCGTGTTTTAAAAAAACATATTATTAATTATTACGAATTTGCTTTATATTTATAATTATCGAATATATCGATAATTCTGATAAATCTTATTAAGTAAATATATCAAATAACCAGAGATAAGTTTGTGGGTAGGTTTTCTATTTAATACATTTAATACATATATAAATAAATTATTAATAGTAAACACATGGATTTCCATAAATAAAATATAATAACTATAAAATATATAATCTATTTGTAGTTATGTAGTACTTTGTATATTATCTATTTACAAGATTATTACATATACTCCTTGTTAACGATATTTATGTTTAAGTACGTAAGGTGAAATATGTCGGATAATACTAAATATACGAAAGAAATTGTGGACAATTTGGAAAATAAAAAATTTAATCAAACAAAACAAAGATATATCCCTGATATTAAAATCCCAAGGGACAATAAAGCATCTTTACAGAGAAAACTACTTTCTGAGGAAATAAAGGTTGTATTGTCTTAATAGTGCAATAGTGTAACATGTCCAATGAACATTGTCCATTAATATTTTAATTCAATTATTTTCATAAATATGAAATTAACCATAGTTGAAATTTATGGAGAGGGAGCCGCGTATACATGGACGAGAAAGTAATATCGATTATAGAAATAGGCATATCATTAACAATAGTACGACACTTCAATTGAAAAAACGAAGAAATACTGTTCCAGGTTTTAATTTATGAAATATCAATAATTATTCATTTAAAATGCTATCAAAATAAATTAATAATATTTCCTAACAAAGTGAAAATATTTACTTATTTTAGAATAGACGTTTTAATTCATAGAAATATCATAGTTTAATAATAACATTAGTGCCATGATAGAGTGGTATTCATTCTCAATAATGAACTAATAATTAAGTAAAATATTAACCTAAAATAAAGTAAATAACCTTACCTAAAGTAATATTACAACTTAAGTAATATTATTTAAGTAAAATTGATACACATGCATTTCTCACAATATTGCAATAGTCACTTTTAATCACCATAATGTAAATAAAAATCACTTATAGATGGACATAAATTCATTAGTAATCAATCGGGACACAAATCTAGTTCAGGAAAAGTGGCATTATATAACGAGGTAGATCGTATAAGTACTCAACTAACACTGAAGCGAGAGGTTTTTATGTATATATATTTCTTACTTTTATTACAAACTATTACTGGATATATCCAAATATATATATATATATATATTTATATCAATATTATATCAATATTATATCAATATTATATCAATATTATATCAATATTATATCAATATTATATCAATATTATATCAATATTATATCAATATTATATCAATATTATATCAATATTATATCAATATTATATCAATATTATATCAATATTATATCAATATTATATCAATATTATATCAATATTATATCAATATTATATCAATATTATATCAATATTATATCAATATTATATCAATATTATATCAATATTATATCAATATTATATCAATATTATATCAATATTATATCAATATTATATCAATATTATATCAATATTATATCAATATTATATCAATATTATATCAATATTATATCAATATTATATCAATATTATATCAATATTATATCAATATTATATCAATATTATATCAATATTATATCAATATTATATCAATATTATATCAATATTATATCAATATTATATCAATATTATATCAATATTATATCAATATTATATCAATATTATATCAATATTATATCAATATTATATCAATATTATATCAATATTATATCAATATTATATCAATATTATATCAATATTATATCAATATTATATCAATATTATATCAATATTATATCAATATTATATCAATATTATATCAATATTATATCAATATTATATCAATATTATATCAATATTATATCAATATTATATCAATATTATATCAATATTATATCAATATTATATCAATATTATATCAATATTATATCAATATTATATCAATATTATATCAATATTATATCAATATTATATCAATATTATATCAATATTATATCAATATTATATCAATATTATATCAATATTATATCAATATTATATCAATATTATATCAATATTATATCAATATTATATCAATATTATATCAATATTATATCAATATTATATCAATATTATATCAATATTATATCAATATTATATCAATATTATATCAATATTATATCAATATTATATCAATATTATATCAATATTATATCAATATTATATCAATATTATATCAATATTATATCAATATTATATCAATATTATATCAATATTATATCAATATTATATCAATATTATATCAATATTATATCAATATTATATCAATATTATATCAATATTATATCAATATTATATCAATATTATATCAATATTATATCAATATTATATCAATATTATATCAATATTATATCAATATTATATCAATATTATATCAATATTATATCAATATTATATCAATATTATATCAATATTATATCAATATTATATCAATATTATATCAATATTATATCAATATTATATCAATATTATATCAATATTATATCAATATTATATCAATATTATATCAATATTATATCAATATTATATCAATATTATATCAATATTATATCAATATTATATCAATATTATATCAATATTATATCAATATTATATCAATATTATATCAATATTATATCAATATTATATCAATATTATATCAATATTATATCAATATTATATCAATATTATATCAATATTATATCAATATTATATCAATATTATATCAATATTATATCAATATTATATCAATATTATATCAATATTATATCAATATTATATCAATATTATATCAATATTATATCAATATTATATCAATATTATATCAATATTATATCAATATTATATCAATATTATATCAATATTATATCAATATTATATCAATATTATATCAATATTATATCAATATTATATCAATATTATATCAATATTATATCAATATTATATCAATATTATATCAATATTATATCAATATTATATCAATATTATATCAATATTATATCAATATTATATCAATATTATATCAATATTATATCAATATTATATCAATATTATATCAATATTATATCAATATTATATCAATATTATATCAATATTATATCAATATTATATCAATATTATATCAATATTATATCAATATTATATCAATATTATATCAATATTATATCAATATTATATCAATATTATATCAATATTATATCAATATCATATCAATATCATATCAATATTTTATCAATTCTATATCACTATATCAATATTATATCAATATTATATCAATATTATATCAATATTATATCAATATTATATCAATATTATATCAATATTATATCAATATTATATCAATATTATATCAATATTATATCAATATTATATCAATATTATATCAATATTATATCAATATTATATCAATATTATATCAATATTATATCAATATTATATCAATATTATATCAATATTATATCAATATTATATCAATATTATATCAATATTATATCAATATTATATCAATATTATATCAATATTATATCAATATTATATCAATATTATATCAATATTATATCAATATTATATCAATATTATATCAATATTATATCAATATTATATCAATATTATATCAATATTATATCAATATTATATCAATATTATATCAATATTATATCAATATTATATCAATATTATATCAATATTATATCAATATTATATCAATATTATATCAATATTATATCAATATTATATCAATATTATATCAATATTATATCAATATTATATCAATATTATATCAATATTATATCAATATTATATCAATATTATATCAATATTATATCAATATTATATCAATATTATATCAATATTATATCAATATTATATCAATATTATATCAATATTATATCAATATTATATCAATATTATATCAATATTATATCAATATTATATCAATATTATATCAATATTATATCAATATTATATCAATATTATATCAATATTATATCAATATTATATCAATATTATATCAATATTATATCAATATTATATCAATATTATATCAATATTATATCAATATTATATCAATATTATATCAATATTATATCAATATTATATCAATATTATATCAATATTATATCAATATTATATCAATATTATATCAATATTATATCAATATTATATCAATATTATATCAATATTATATCAATATTATATCAATATTATATCAATATTATATCAATATTATATCAATATTATATCAATATTATATCAATATTATATCAATATTATATCAATATTATATCAATATTATATCAATATTATATCAATATTATATCAATATTATATCAATATTATATCAATATTATATCAATATTATATCAATATTATATCAATATTATATCAATATTATATCAATATTATATCAATATTATATCAATATTATATCAATATTATATCAATATTATATCAATATTATATCAATATTATATCAATATTATATCAATATTATATCAATATTATATCAATATTATATCAATATTATATCAATATTATATCAATATTATATCAATATTATATCAATATTATATCAATATTATATCAATATTATATCAATATTATATCAATATTATATCAATATTATATCAATATTATATCAATATTATATCAATATTATATCAATATTATATCAATATTATATCAATATTATATCAATATTATATCAATATTATATCAATATTATATCAATATTATATCAATATTATATCAATATTATATCAATATTATATCAATATTATATCAATATTATATCAATATTATATCAATATTATATCAATATTATATCAATATTATATCAATATTATATCAATATTATATCAATATTATATCAATATTATATCAATATTATATCAATATTATATCAATATTATATCAATATTATATCAATATTATATCAATATTATATCAATATTATATCAATATTATATCAATATTATATCAATATTATATCAATATTATATCAATATTATATCAATATTATATCAATATTATATCAATATTATATCAATATTATATCAATATTATATCAATATTATATCAATATTATATCAATATTATATCAATATTATATCAATATTATATCAATATTATATCAATATTATATCAATATTATATCAATATTATATCAATATTATATCAATATTATATCAATATCATATCAATATTTTATCAATTCTATATCAATTCTATATCAATACTATATCAATATTATATCAATAATACTATACAAATATGTACTTACAAATTAGCTTTTCAAATGAAATACAGTCGATTATATAGGTATACACTACACACTATAATTAGTTTACATACATACTAATTTGTTTATTGTATTATATATATATAGGCTATGATTAGTAATTATTCATTACTTAATTTGAAAGGGACACTTTCTATATTAAACAATGAATAATGAATAATAATATATATTAATAATATAATAATATATATCAATAAAGTTCAGTATTGTCCTACAGTCTTCTCTATTTGACTGTCCTTATTATTTATATTATAGATTCCTCTTCACAACATATACAATAGTCCACCATATTCGTATGTATTAATACAGGTCAACTCCGCGCAATTGGGCAGTATTTTATTCTCCGAGATGACGGAACGAAATAGAATATTAACAAATACCGTGGAATCGCACGAGAGTGAGATAGAGACGTTAAGAAACTCTATCATGGAGTATGAACTCGGATTCAAGGCGATGGAGAAGCGACAGAGTCACGGAGTATCTCTTCAATCATTAGGCACTACAACTTCGGCGCAGAGTATTAAGGTGTGTTACTACTGAATGGGGTCGTAATATTGTTCGTAGGCGATATAAACATAATATATCAAAGAAAATTAATAACAAACAAAGAAAGTATTTTATTTAAATAATATATATATGCCCTCTTACGTTTCTTTGTCGGTATTAGAATATTATATGGGATGTATTCTTATATAGAATAGTATTGTTGTAAGTATATCTTATAAGAGTACACGTATATCTAGTGAATATAATATGTCTTCATTACATTGCATAACATATAATGTTAAAATTGTGTAACATCACAATTATTATATTGGAAATTATATCGTCAAGTTTTTATTTCGATTTTGTCTTTAGTTTGAATATATTTAATTTATGAATCAAAAATATTATACAGTTAGAAATTATAAATAATAAAAATCAATCGAAACTTGACTTGGAGTTCGAAAAAGGAAGAAATTTTGTAAAAATAGAGGTACTAATTAAAAAATGCATAATTTACAATAATTTGAGTAATATATCTTATTAATTTTACTAAACCAATATAATATTAATATCTCTTGATAATTTTACCAAACCAATATAATATTAATATCTCATGTTAATTTTACTAAACCAATATAATATTAATATCTCTTGATAATTTTACCAAACCAATATAATATTAATATCTCATGTTAATTTTACCAAAACCAATATAATATCTCTTGGTAATTTTACCGAATCATTATAATATTAAGACCAAAGCATATAAGCATATAATAGCGATAAACTGTTTATTAATTATTAATAACATTTTATGCAGAAAATGCAAATGATAAATGATCTTAAAAACAAGATTGATGAAAAACATAAACAATTAGAAGAAGAAGACAATAGATATGAACAAAGAGAATTGCTTGCAAGTAATATGGCTACTGAAGACTTACACTCGAGAACTATGGAGAGAATTAAAGAGGCACTTTATGGGGTTAGATTTTCTGAGGAACAATTTCTATTTTGATATTAATTTTCAAACTAGAAAACTACTTAGAACATATAATATTACCAGTATTCTAATGGTATATTATATATTCTATGGACACAAGGTCATTAAATGTACATGTATAATTTAAAAGGTTTTATTTAGGCAATTTGTTCGTAATCTTGATTAGTATGGTACTAACAAATTGTAAATGTTCTGGTGTAACTATACCTAAATATTTCATTTATTTATATATTTTAATATCTTTTATAAATATAAATATATAGAATCATTCTATTAAGTCATAATTCTTCATGAAATAAGAAACAATTATTAAAGTAGATATTATTATTCACATTATATTCAGTTATTTTTTAGTGTATTCATTAAAATATTTTATGGGACCATATTGTCCCATAAAGTTTATAGGGTAGAGTAGTATCTGAGATACTAATTACATTTATAAAATTACACATTATTTTCTATAGATAAATTGAATTAAATATATAAATATTGTGACATTAATATATTCAAATAAATTTAGTATACTACTTGCAATATGAAAGACAGATGTACAGAACATCTTAAAGATTTAATTACACTCATAGATTTTACTCCAGAGCAATTAAGAGAAATTGCAAATTCAATCACTAAATTTAAATATTCATAATATAATTCGAAACAGAATTTGAATGAAAAATGAGTTACAAATTTGATCTACATTTAAAAACAATGTTAATAAATAATATTTATTAATTATTATAAAACATATCACATAATAATACTGTTACCATAATAAAAATAAATTTATTATAATCATATTATTAAGGGCATTCATTCCACAATCTTTGGTGGAGAATCAGATCAAATGCCCTATACGCGGGTACTGCATTTAAACCGACTGAAGCGTATGCATTCGGTAACTCAGGCGTATGATCTAAATTCAAGAACTGAGGCTGAAAATCATAGTCTATATAGAAATCCTCTAGGCTTGGCGTTGCTTCCTGCTAAAAGTGAATTTCGATTTTATAAAATAAGAAATAAATCAGATAAATGTTGTTTAGATGAGGAATTAGTGAACATTATTAGTTTGAGATTATTTGGAATTGTAGGATTTGAATGTTAGGTACTACTAATATGTTAATTTTGGGAATAGTATTGATTTATTTGAGTTAATTTAATGCATATATAGTAGTTAAAATATATGTATGAAATGCTGTAGGGATAACTTTAACTGTAGGTGGAGTTCTGGGCCTGGAATCTGCAATCAGCAACTCCCTCTGCTCAATGAGTAATTGATCGCTAATATCCAATGGCACCAGGTTTACAAACTTCTGACATTGGATTGGAGCATTCAATTTGATCGTAGACTGAAAAAGTAGGATTAGGATTTGTAATTATCTTAGTAGTGAATAAAGCTATAATTAACTTGGAAGATATTTAGATTACTTAGATAAAGTTATAGATATCTTAAGAATTAAATACAGATATAGTTAACTTAATAATAAGTATGACAAAGTTATAATTTGAGTAATAATTTAGTTTAAAGACTATATTTTGTGATATGCCAAATACAATTAAATAGTTTTTAAATGCTTTTATGATATGAAAATTATTTTAATAAAAATAAAATGTTCTGTTTTTTGATAATTGGACTTTTATGTGATTCTAAATAAAATTGTAAAAAATCATCGGAAGATGTCATTATTTACAAAATGTCATAGAGGGATATTAACTATTACAATTATATATGACACTAACTATATATGATACTAACTATATATGATACTAACTATATATGACACTAACTATATATGACACTAACTATATATGACACTAACTATATATGACACTAACTATATATGACACTAACTATATATGACACTAACTATATAAGACACTAACTATATAAGACACTAACTATATATGACACTAACTATATAAGACACTAACTATATAAGACACTAACTATATATGACACTAACTATATATGACACTAACTATATATGACACTAACTATATATGACACTAGCTATATATGACACAAACTATATATGACACTAACTATATATGACACTAACTATATATGACACTAACTATATATGACACTAACTATATATGACACTAACTATATATGACACAAACTATATATGACACTAACTATATAAGACATTAACTATATATGACACAAACTATATATGACACTAACTATATATGACACTAACTATATATGACACTAACTATATATGACACAAACTATATATGACACTAACTATATAAGACATTAACTATATAAGACACTAACTATATATGACACTAACTATATAAGACATTAACTATATAAGACACTAACTATATATGACACTAACTATATATGACACTAACTATATATGACACTAACTATATATGACACTAGCTATATATGACATTAACTATATATGACACTAACTATATCACTTATAGTAGATCTTAACTTTGAAGATTCTGCCAATTTCTTTTTAACAGCTATACTGATCTCTTCTTTATTTTTTGTTATAGCTAATTCATCAACTTTTGCACATAATCTAAAGAAATCAATTAATAAAGTTAATGAATAGAAAAACAGCCAGAAAATGTATAGAAAGCTAAGATAGTTATAAATATAGATAACGTTAATACAGCTATAAATATAGACTAAGTGTATATATAAAACTGTTATAAAATGTATAGCTAAATTAAGACAGATATAAATATAGATAAAGTTAAGATTACTATACATCTATAGATAAAGCTAACACTGCTATAAAGTGTAATTGTATAGCTAAGACAGCTATAAATATAGATAAAGTATTTATATAAATCTAAGACTGATCTAAATATCGATACAATTTATGGATAAAGTTAAGACAGCTATATATATAGATAAAGTATATAGATTAATCTAAAAATGCTATGAATATAGATACATCTAAGAGAGCTATAAATATAGATCAAGTGTATAGATAAAAATAAGAATGCTATAAAGGGTAAAGATAAAACTATGACAAATATAAAATGTATATATAAAAGTAATATAGCTAGACAGTATATAACTAAATATAAGAGAGCTAGACAGTGTATAACTAAATATAAGAGAGCTAGACAGTGTATAACTAAAGTTAAGATTATTTATAAAATGAGTATAAAACTAAGTATCATTGTAGTTATAGTATTAATAATTTTATTTTGTACTGAACTTTGAACTACTGGGAAAATATGAATTTAAAAAGTTTATCGAGACATCCAACGTAGTTTAAAATAAATTTAAATATGAAAAATCTATTATGTGGGAAACAAAGGGATGAGATAAGACAACCTTTGTGAAGTATTAATTTTGGCACTTTGTAGAAATGAATCATCGTCGTCTGCTGTTTCAGTTTGTTTCATGTTTTCCTTATTGACATTTGTGGAAATAAATGAATTAAACCGCACAGTTTTCACTGTAAAATAAAAAAATATTACACTGAGCAACTCTTGTGCTTAAGCGGATATTTATATACAATATGTATACTCTAATAGAACATCTTAGTTGATGATAGTATAGTAGAATGTTTCTGATTTGTATAATATTTTAATTGTAGTTATATGCAGTTTAATTGTAAATGATTATCATGTTATATAATACAATGTAAAAATTATATATGTTTGCTATGTTTATGTATAATTGATTCTTTTTAGAACTACATAGATATCTTGTTACCATTACTATTTAACATATAATTTGCACTAATTATATATTGTAGAAAAGTATTATACAAAAACACTTGATTAAGTTAATAAATATTGTATTTGTATATATTATATATATAATAAAACCAATATTATGGTTTAAAAAGAAATATTATTATAGATGTATTATAAATTATAATCAATTGTATTGCTAATCCAAGTTTGGACTTAAACTAACTATGCATATCTTTATTAATTGATTTCTTCTCGGGTGTTATACATAAAAGTGGATCTTCTTGCCAAGTCGGTGGTATATGAGAATTTGATATTAGAGGTGAGGGCAATGTGGAAGGTATAGATTCGTGAAGTTTTTTGCTTATTAAATTATTTGTTTTAATCATATTTTTAGAATATATCTATAAATTAAAACTACTAGTAACTTAAAGCTATTTAAATAAATATATAGTTTATAATATTATTAAACGATATATTAAATTGATATTATATTATTAATATAATTTATAAATGTACATATTTAATTTAGAAATAATCTTGTAAAAACTTGAATATTTTTACAATTTGCAAAGATTGTAATAATGTTATAGAAATAAACATAGATTTATAATAATCCTTTATATATATAACTATATATCAGCCACTATTACCGGTAATCTTGTATAGCAGCTTGTATAACCTTATACCAGGCCTTATAAGAATACTATATTTATCATATACATAAAATAATTATATATTTATACTCTAGAATAAACTAAAAACTACTTAATAAGATTATTATTTTATATTCATTACATTGATTTTAATTTCCAATATATTATAGATGTAAACAAAATATCTATATAAAACTAATAATATGCATTAATAAAATGTATACTCTTCGTATTATATTTAAATAGTGCGATAATTAATTAATAATAGATTAAATAATATACCGTTTATAAATGCATTAATTATGAATTTATTAGTGATATATCATTTAAGCTTTTTAAAAAAATAAAGTAACTATAGTTATAATGAATAAATATGTAACTACATTTTAATGAATTTAATCTTATATGATACTACTATATTGTGATATTTCGGAATACATGATAATATATATTTTCTATTAAGATTTATATTCATATTCTTTAGTCCATTTAATATCAATAATAATTTATAACAAATAATTATAAGAATATATTTATTAGGCGCCCTTCATGAGAGGTGAGTGACAGCTGTCATCGTGTCACCTCGTCGTACACTTCCACTTTTCGCATATTTGCGTCAAATTCAAGTATTGAGTAGTCAGTATACGAAGGGAAGCAGCCTATACTTGACAATGCTACGGTATTTATGCCACACACTTCCATATTTCATAAAACAGTAGATGTCATCGACATTAGCCCTTCGACACAACACCATGGTGGTGTACAGGCAATAACTCCATGAAAATAGATTTATTCCTGTTTAGTGTAAAGTAAGTATAAATGTAAAAGCAAGGAGAGGATGGAAAAGTAAAAGGTTGTATAACTGGGAAAGATAGGGAAATATAGAAGGAAATATGGGTAAGAATAAAGGAAAGGTGGTATAGGTGAATACTAGAAATAGGGAATGATAGAAGAGAATGTTTGCTGAATGTTCAACAATTGTTTAATAGATATAATAAGTGAGGAAGGAACAAAGAAAATAATTAGAGTGATATAAAATGTTATATAAAGATAAAATAAAGGGAGGATTTTGAAGGAACGAGAAGGATATACAGAAGATAAATAATTCAGTGGGTTTAGTCTACGGAGATGAGATATATCAGAAGGAAATTGTTGGAAGATGAGGGGAAATAGTTTACAATAAAACAGAAGATAAATAATTCAGTGGGTTTAGTATACGGAGATGAGGTATATCAGAAGGAAATTGTTGTTGGAAGATGAGGGGAAAGAGTTTACAATAAAACAGAATATAAATAATTCAGTGGGTTTAGTATACGGAGATGAGATATATCAGAAGGAAATTGTTGTTGGAAGATGAGGGGAAATAGTTTACAATAAAACAGATACAATTTACTCACAACAATATGCAGAGTGTCTCTAGCAAAGACTCTCTAATCTAAATTCTAATATAGAACTCATTGCATCAGACTTCTTATGCTTAACTTAACACTTAACCTAACTACTCAAAACTCTTACCTCCCGGAAGTGACCAGGCCAACGCTATAGTGATATCCCCGAGGTAGTTTGGGTGGCAGACATATTTCCAGAATCCGTCGCAGAGTACATTTCTGGTAGAAGTTGGAAACGCCTTCATCTCTAGGTGATGTGGAATGTAGAGGTATTAAGATGTATAGGCATGTAGATAAACTTAATATTATATTATATTGTAAAGTATTCATTATTTACGCTGTTCGTTTACAGATAAATAATAAATTATATTTATATTACAATTGGATATTACATTTGTTTACGTTATAAACGTAAATTCGAAATAACAATACGCAATATGCATTAATTCGTATACATCATCAAGAATATTTATTTGTAAATATAAACTAATATTGAATAAATATAGTGGATTAAAACGAAGTGAAATCTATAGATACAATATATCTTACTTGCCATGTCTCTGTTAATCACATTCAATTTAAACCAATTCTTTTGATAGTTCGAACCTCTCATTACGTAATAGCCAAATGCTACGAGTGGTATGTCAATGTGTAAATATGTGACAGATTTGTTACAGTTGACATTATTATAGGATTTAGGAAGTATATTATATTTTGTGTACCTGATATATAAGTAGACCATTTTTCACTTAGGTAAACTTAAACACACTTATATAAACTTAGACACACTCTGGGATACACTTAGAAATATTTAGACACACTTATACACACATAGATACACTTAGACACACTTAGCTACACTTAGACACACTTAGCTACACTTAGACACACTCAGGGATACACTTAGACATACTTAGAACACTTAGACACACATATATACACTTAGACACACATATATACACTTAGACACACTTAGCTACACTTAGACACACTCAGGGATACACTTAGACACACTTAGACACACTTAGACACACATAGATACACTTAGACACACTTAACTACACTTAGACACACTCAGGGATACACTTAGACATACTTAGAACACTTAGACATACTTAGAACACTTAGACACACATAGATACACTTAGACACAATTATACACACTTAGTTATACTTAGACACACTCAGGGATAAACTTAGATACACTTAGCTACACTTAGACACACTTAGCTACACTTAGACACACTTAGCTACACTTAGATACACTTAGCTACACTTAGACACACTTAGCTACACTTAGACACACTTAGACACACTTAGACACACTTAGACACACTTAGACACACTTAGACACACTTAGTTACACTTAGACACACTCAGGGATACACTTAGATACACTTAGCTACACTTAGACACACTTAGCTACACTTAGACACACTTAGACACACTTAGCTACACTTAGACACACTTAGACACACTTAGACACACTTAGCTACACTTAGACACACTTAGCTACACTTAGACACACTTAGCTACACTAAGACACACTTAGCTACACTTAGACACACTTAGACACACTTAGCTACACTTAGATACACTTAGACTCACTTAGCTATACTTAGACACACTTAGACACACTTAGCTACACTTAGACACACTTAGCTACACTTAGACACACTTAGCTACACTTAGACACACTTAGCTACACTTAGACACACTTAGACACAATTAGACACACTTAGTTACACTTAGACACACTCAGGGATACACTTAGATACACTTAGCTACACTTAGACACACTTAGACATACTTAGCTACACTTAGACACACTTAGACACACTTAGCTACACTTAGACACACTTAGCTACACTTAGACACACTCAGGGATACACTTAGATACACTTAGCTACATTTAGACACACTTAGACATACTTAGCTACACTTAGCTACACTTAGACACACTTAGCTACACTTAGACACACTTAGCTACACTTAGACACACTTAGACACACTTAGCTACGCTTAGACACACTTAGCTACACTTAGACACACTTAGCTACACTTAGACACACTTAGCTACACTTAGATACACTTAGACACACTTAGACACAATTAGACACACTTAGTTACACTTAGACACACTCAGGGATACACTTAGATACACTTAGCTACACTTAGACACACTTAGACATACTTAGCTACACTTAGACACACTTAGCTATACTTAACTACACTTAGACACACTTAGACACACTTAGACACACTTAGCTACACTTAGCTACACTTAGCTACACTTAGACACACTTAGCTACACTTAGACACACTTAGACACACTTAGACACACTTAGACACACTTAGCTACACTTAGACACACTTAGCTACACTTTGACACACTTATACACACTTAGACACACTTAGCTACACTTAGCTACACTTAGACACACTTAGCTACACTTAGCTACACTTAGACACACTTAGCTACACTTAGACACACTTAGCTACACTTAGACACACTTAGCTACACTTAGACATACTTAGCTACACTTAGCTACACTTAGACACACTTAGCTACACTTAGCTACACTTAGACACACTTATCTACACTTAGACACACTTAGCTACACTTAGACACACTTAGCTACACTTAGCTACACTTAGACACACTTAGACACACTTAGCTACACTTAGACACACTTAGCTACACTTAGACACACTTAGCTACACTTAGACACACTTATACACACTTAGACACACTTAGCTACACTTAGCTACACTTAGACACACTTAGCTACACTTTGACACACTTAGCTACACTTAGACACACTTAGCTACACTTAGACACACTTAGCTACACTTAGACACACTTAGATACACTTAGACACACTTAGACACACTTAGACACACTTAGCTACACTTAGACACACTTAGCTACACTTAGACACACTTAGCTACACTTAGACACACTTAGCTACACTTAGACACACTTAGACACACTTAGCTACACTTTGACACACTTAGCTACACTTAGACACACTTAGCTACACTTAGACACACTTAGCTACACTTAGACACACTTAGACAAACTTAGCTACACTTAGCTACACTTATACACACTTAGACACACTTAGCTACACTTTGACACACTTAGCTACACTTAGACACACTTAGCTACACTTAGACACACTTAGCTACACTTAGACACACTTAGCTACACTTAGACACACTTAGCTACACTTAGACACACTTAGACAAACTTAGCTACACTTAGCTACACTTAGACACACTTAGACACACTTAGCTACACTTAGACACACTTAGCTACACTTAGACACACTTAGCTACACTTAGACACACTTAGCTACACTTAGACACACTTAGCTACACTTAGACACACTTAGACACACTTAGCTACACTTTGACACACTTAGCTACACTTAGACACACTTAGCTACACTTAGACACACTTAGCTACACTTAGACACACTTAGACACACTTAGACATACTTAGCTACACTTAGACACACTTAGCTACACTTAGACACACTTAGCTACACTTAGACACACTTAGCTACACTTAGACACACTTAGCTACACTTAGACACACTTAGTTACACTTAGACACACTTAGCTACACTTAGCTACACTTAGACACACTTAGCTACACTTTGACACACTTAGACACACTTAGCTATACTTAGTCACACTTAGCTACACTTAGACACACTTAGCTACACTTAGTTACACTTAGACACACTTAGCTACACTTAGACACACTTAGCTACACTTAGACACACTTAGTTACACTTAGACACATTTAGCTACACTTAGACACACTTAGACACACTTAGACATACTTAGCTACACTTAGACACACTTAGCTACACTTAGACACACTTAGCTACACTTAGACACACTTAGTTACACTTAGACACACTTAGCTACACTTAGCTACACTTAGACACACTTAGCTACACTTTGACACACTTAGACACACTTAGCTACACTTAGTCACACTTAGCTACACTTAGACACACTTAGCTACACTTAGACACACTTAGCTACACTTAGCTACACTTAGACACACTTAGAATCACTTAGACACACTTAGACACACTTAGCTACACTTAGACACACTTAGCTACACTTAGTCACACTTAGCTACACTTAGCTACACTTAGACACACTTAGACACACTTAGACACACTTAGCTACACTTAGACACACTTAGCTACACTTAGACACACTTAGCTACACTTAGTCACACTTAGCTACACTTAGCTACACTTAGACACACTTAGACACACTTAGACACACTTAGACACACTTAGACACACTTAGACACACTTAGCTACACTTAGACACACTTAGCTACACTTAGTCACACTTAGCTACACTTAGCTACACTTAGACACACTTAGCTACACTTTGACACACTTAGACACACTTAGCTACACTTAGTCACACTTAGCTACACTTAGCTACACTTAGCTACACTTAGACACACTTAGAATCACTTAGACAAACTTAGCTACACTTAGCTACACTTAGCTACACTTAGTCACACTTAGCTACACTTAGTCACACTTAGCTACACTTAGACACACTTAGACACACTTAGCTACACTTAGACACACTTAGCTACACTTAGTCACACTTAGCTACACTTAGCTACACTTAGACACACTTAGACACACTTAGCTACACTTAGTCACACTTAGCTACACTTAGACACACTTAGCTACACTTAGACAAACTTAGCTACACTTAGACACACTTAGACACACTTAGAATCACTTAGACACACTTAGACACACTTAGCTACACTTAGACACACTTAGACACACTTAGCTACACTTAGACACACTTAGCTACACTTAGACACACTTAGACACACTTAGACACACTTAGCTACACTTAGCTACACTTAGACACACTTAGACACACTTAGACACACTTAGACACACTTAGCTACACTTAGACACACTTAGCTACACTTAGACACACTTAGCTACACTTAGACACACTTAGCTACACTTAGACACACTTAGACACACTTAGCTACACTTAGACACACTTAGCTACACTTAGACACACTTAGACACACTTAGCTACACTTAGACACACTTAGAATCACTTAGACACACTTAGACACACTTAGCTACACTTAGACACACTTAGCTACACTTAGCTACACTTAGACACACTTAGCTACACTTAGACACACTTAGCTACACTTAGCTACACTTAGACACACTTAGAATCACTTAGACACACTTAGCTACACTTAGCTACACTTAGCTACACTTAGTCACACTTAGCTACACTTAGTCACACTTAGCTACACTTAGACACACTTAGACACACTTAGCTACACTTAGACACACTTAGCTACACTTAGTCACACTTAGCTACACTTAGCTACACTTAGACACACTTAGACACACTTAGCTACACTTAGTCACACTTAGCTACACTTAGACACACTTAGCTACACTTAGACACACTTAGCTACACTTAGACACACTTAGACACACTTAGAATCACTTAGACACACTTAGACACACTTAGCTACACTTAGACACACTTAGACACACTTAGACACACTTAGCTACACTTAGACACACTTAGCTACACTTAGACACACTTAGACACACTTAGCTACACTTAGCTACACTTAGACACACTTAGACACACTTAGACACACTTAGACACACTTAGCTACACTTAGACACACTTAGCTACACTTAGACACACTTAGCTACACTTAGACACACTTAGCTACACTTAGACACACTTAGCTACACTTAGACACACTTAGCTACACTTAGACACACTTAGACACACTTAGACACACTTAGCTACACTTAGACACACTTAGCTACACTTAGACACACTTAGCTACACTTAGCTACACTTAGACACACTTAGACACACTTAGACACACTTAGACACACTTAGCTACACTTAGACACACTTAGCTACACTTAGCTACACTTAGACACACTTAGACACACTTAGACACACTTAGCTACACTTAGACACACTTAGCTACACTTAGCTACACTTAGACACACTTAGAATCACTTAGACACACTTAGACACACTTAGCTACACTTAGACACACTTAGCTACACTTAGTCACACTTAGCTACACTTAGACACACTTAGACACACTTAGCTACACTTAGACACACTTAGCTACACTTAGACACACTTAGACACACTTAGAATCACTTAGACACACTTAGACACACTTAGCTACACTTAGACACACTTAGACACACTTAGACACACTTAGCTACACTTAGACACACTTAGCTACACTTAGACACACTTAGACACACTTAGAATCACTTAGACACACTTAGACACACTTAGCTACACTTAGTCACACTTAGACACACTTAGACACACTTAGCTACACTTAGACACACTTAGACACACTTAGCTACACTTAGCTACACTTAGACACACTTAGCTACACTTAGACACACTTAGCTACACTTAGACACCCTTAGCTACACTTAGACACACTTAGACACACTTAGCTACACTTTGACACACTTAGCTACACTTAGACACACTTAGACACACTTAGACACACTTAGCTACACTTAGACACACTTAGCTACACTTAGACACACTTAGACAAACTTAGCTACACTTTGACACACTTAGCTACACTTAGACACACTTAGCTACACTTAGACACACTTAGACACACTTAGCTACACTTAGACACACTTAGCTACACTTAGACACACTTAGCTACACTTAGACACACTTAGCTACACTTAGACACACTTAGCTACACTTAGACACACTTTGACACACTTAGCTACACTTAGACACACTTAGCTACACTTAGACACACTTAGCTACACTTAGACACACTTAGCTACACTTAGACACACTTAGCTACACTTAGACACACTTAGACAAACTTAGCTACACTTAGCTACACTTAGCTACACTTAGACACACTTAGCTACACTTAGACACACTTAGCTACACTTAGACACACATAGCTACACTTAGACACACTTAGACACACTTAGCTACACTTTGACACACTTAACTACACTTAGACACACTTAGCTACACTTAGACACACTTAGCTACACTTAGACACACTTAGCTAAACTTAGACACACTTAGCTACACTTAGACACACTTAGACACACTTAGCTACACTTAGACACACTTAGCTACACTTAGACACACTTAGCTACACTTAGACACACTTAGCTACACTTAGACACACTTAGCTACACTTAGACACACTTAGACACACTTAGCTACACTTAGACACACTTAGCTACACTTAGCTACACTTAGACACACTTAGACACACTTAGACACACTTAGACACACTTAGCTACACTTAGACACACTTAGAATCACTTAGACACACTTAGACACACTTAGACACACTTAGAATCACTTAGACACACTTAGACACACTTAGACACACTTAGCTACACTTAGACACACTTAGCTACACTTAGACACACTTAGCTACACTTAGACACACTTAGCTACACTTAGACACACTTAGACACACTTAGCTACACTTAGACACACTTAGCTACACTTAGACACACTTAGCTACACTTAGCTACACTTAGACACACTTAGACACACTTAGACACACTTAGCTACACTTAGACACACTTAGCTACACTTAGCTACACTTAGATACACTTAGACACACTTAGCTACACTTAGACACACTTAGCTACACTTAGCTACACTTAGACACACTTAGAATCACTTAGACACACTTAGACACACTTAGCTACACTTAGACACACTTAGCTACACTTAGTCACACTTAGCTACACTTAGACACACTTAGCTACACTTAGACACACTTAGACACACTTAGAATCACTTAGACACACTTAGACACACTTAGCTACACTTAGACACACTTAGACACACTTAGACACACTTAGCTACACTTAGACACACTTAGCTACACTTAGACACACTTAGACACACTTAGAATCACTTAGACACACTTAGACACACTTAGCTACACTTAGTCACACTTAGCTACACTTAGACACACTTAGCTACACTTAGACACACTTAGACACACTTAGAATCACTTAGACACACTTAGACACACTTAGCTACACTTAGACACACTTAGACACACTTAGACACACTTAGACACACTTAGCTACACTTAGACACACTTAGCTACACTTAGACACACTTAGCTACACTTAGACACACTTAGTTACACTTAGACACACTTAGCTACACTTAGACACACTTAGCTACACTTAGACACACTTAGACACACTTAGACACACTTAGCTACACTTAGACACACTTAGCTACACTTAGACACACTTAGCTACACTTAGCTACACTTAGACACACTTAGACACACTTAGACACACTTAGACACACTTAGCTACACTTAGACACACTTAGCTACACTTAGCTACACTTAGACACACTTAGACACACTTAGACACACTTAGCTACACTTAGACACACTTAGCTACACTTAGCTACACTTAGACACACTTAGAATCACTTAGACACACTTAGACACACTTAGCTACACTTAGACACACTTAGCTACACTTAGTCACACTTAGCTACACTTAGACACACTTAGACACACTTAGCTACACTTAGACACACTTAGCTACACTTAGACACACTTATACACACTTAGAATCACTTAGACACACTTAGACACACTTAGCTACACTTAGACACACTTAGACACACTTAGACACACTTAGCTACACTTAGACACACTTAGCTACACTTAGACACACTTAGACACACTTAGAATCACTTAGACACACTTAGACACACTTAGCTACACTTAGTCACACTTAGACACACTTAGACACACTTAGCTACACTTAGACACACTTAGACAAACTTAGCTACACTTTGACACACTTAGCTACACTTAGACACACTTAGCTACACTTAGACACACTTAGACACACTTAGCTACACTTAGACACACTTAGCTACACTTAGACACACTTAGCTACACTTAGACACACTTAGCTACACTTAGACACACTTAGCTACACTTAGACACACTTTGACACACTTAGCTACACTTAGACACACTTAGCTACACTTAGACACACTTAGCTACACTTAGACACACTTAGCTACACTTAGACACACTTAGCTACACTTAGACACACTTAGACAAACTTAGCTACACTTAGCTACACTTAGCTACACTTAGACACACTTAGCTACACTTAGACACACTTAGCTACACTTAGACACACATAGCTACACTTAGACACACTTAGACACACTTAGCTACACTTTGACACACTTAACTACACTTAGACACACTTAGCTACACTTAGACACACTTAGCTACACTTAGACACACTTAGCTACACTTAGACACACTTAGCTACACTTAGACACACTTAGACACACTTAGCTACACTTAGACACACTTAGCTACACTTAGACACACTTAGCTACACTTAGACACACTTAGCTACACTTAGACACACTTAGCTACACTTAGACACACTTAGACACACTTAGCTACACTTAGACACACTTAGCTACACTTAGCTACACTTAGACACACTTAGACACACTTAGACACACTTAGACACACTTAGCTACACTTAGACACACTTAGAATCACTTAGACACACTTAGACACACTTAGACACACTTAGAATCACTTAGACACACTTAGACACACTTAGACACACTTAGCTACACTTAGACACACTTAGCTACACTTAGACACACTTAGAATCACTTAGACACACTTAGACACACTTAGCTACACTTAGACACACTTAGCTACACTTAGTCACACTTAGCTACACTTAGACACACTTAGCTACACTTAGACACACTTAGACACACTTAGAATCACTTAGACACACTTAGACACACTTAGCTACACTTAGACACACTTAGACACACTTAGACACACTTAGCTACACTTAGACACACTTAGCTACACTTAGACACACTTAGCTACACTTAGACACACTTAGCTACACTTAGACACACTTAGACACACTTAGCTACACTTAGACACACTTAGCTACACTTAGACACACTTAGACACACTTAGCTACACTTAGACACACTTAGACACACTTAGACACACTTAGCTACACTTAGACACACTTAGCTACACTTAGACACACTTAGACACACTTAGAATCACTTAGACACACTTAGACACACTTAGCTACACTTAGTCACACTTAGACACACTTAGACACACTTAGCTACACTTAGACACACTTAGACACACTTAGCTACACTTAGCTACACTTAGACACACTTAGCTACACTTAGACACACTTAGCTACACTTAGACACCCTTAGCTACACTTAGACACACTTAGACACACTTAGCTACACTTTGACACACTTAGCTACACTTAGACACACTTAGACACACTTAGACACACTTAGCTACACTTAGACACACTTAGCTACACTTAGACACACTTAGACAAACTTAGCTACACTTTGACACACTTAGCTACACTTAGACACACTTAGCTACACTTAGACACACTTAGACACACTTAGCTACACTTAGACACACTTAGCTACACTTAGACACACTTAGCTACACTTAGACACACTTAGCTACACTTAGACACACTTAGCTACACTTAGACACACTTTGACACACTTAGCTACACTTAGACACACTTAGCTACACTTAGACACACTTAGCTACACTTAGACACACTTAGCTACACTTAGACACACTTAGCTACACTTAGACACACTTAGACAAACTTAGCTACACTTAGCTACACTTAGCTACACTTAGACACACTTAGCTACACTTAGACACACTTAGCTACACTTAGACACACATAGCTACACTTAGACACACTTAGACACACTTAGCTACACTTTGACACACTTAACTACACTTAGACACACTTAGCTACACTTAGACACACTTAGCTACACTTAGACACACTTAGCTAAACTTAGACACACTTAGCTACACTTAGACACACTTATACACACTTAGCTACACTTAGACACACTTAGCTACACTTAGACACACTTAGCTACACTTAGACACACTTAGCTACACTTAGACACACTTAGCTACACTTAGACACACTTAGACACACTTAGCTACACTTAGACACACTTAGCTACACTTAGCTACACTTAGACACACTTAGACACACTTAGACACACTTAGACACACTTAGCTACACTTAGACACACTTAGAATCACTTAGACACACTTAGACACACTTAGACACACTTAGAATCACTTAGACACACTTAGACACACTTAGACACACTTAGCTACACTTAGACACACTTAGCTACACTTAGACACACTTAGCTACACTTAGACACACTTAGCTACACTTAGACACACTTAGACACACTTAGCTACACTTAGACACACTTAGCTACACTTAGACACACTTAGCTACACTTAGACACACTTAGCTACACTTAGCTACACTTAGACACACTTAGACACACTTAGACACACTTAGCTACACTTAGACACACTTAGCTACACTTAGCTACACTTAGATACACTTAGACACACTTAGCTACACTTAGACACACTTAGCTACACTTAGCTACACTTAGACACACTTAGAATCACTTAGACACACTTAGACACACTTAGCTACACTTAGACACACTTAGCTACACTTAGTCACACTTAGCTACACTTAGACACACTTAGCTACACTTAGACACACTTAGACACACTTAGAATCACTTAGACACACTTAGACACACTTAGCTACACTTAGACACACTTAGACACACTTAGACACACTTAGCTACACTTAGACACACTTAGCTACACTTAGACACACTTAGACACACTTAGAATCACTTAGACACACTTAGACACACTTAGCTACACTTAGTCACACTTAGCTACACTTAGACACACTTAGCTACACTTAGACACACTTAGACACACTTAGAATCACTTAGACACACTTAGACACACTTAGCTACACTTAGACACACTTAGACACACTTAGACACACTTAGCCACACTTAGCTACACTTAGACACACTTAGCTACACTTAGACACACTTAGCTACACTTAGACACACTTAGCTACACTTAGACACACTTAGCTACACTTAGACACACTTAGCTACACTTAGACACACTTAGACACACTTAGACACACTTAGCTACACTTAGACACACTTAGCTACACTTAGACACACTTAGCTACACTTAGCTACACTTAGACACACTTAGACACACTTAGACACACTTAGACACACTTAGCTACACTTAGACACACTTAGCTACACTTAGCTACACTTAGACACACTTAGACACACTTAGACACACTTAGCTACACTTAGACACACTTAGCTACACTTAGCTACACTTAGACACACTTAGAATCACTTAGACACACTTAGACACACTTAGCTACACTTAGACACACTTAGCTACACTTAGTCACACTTAGCTACACTTAGACACACTTAGACACACTTAGCTACACTTAGACACACTTAGCTACACTTAGACACACTTAGACACACTTAGAATCACTTAGACACACTTATACACACTTAGCTACACTTAGACACACTTAGACACACTTAGACACACTTAGCTACACTTAGACACACTTAGCTACACTTAGACACACTTAGACACACTTAGAATCACTTAGACACACTTAGACACACTTAGCTACACTTAGTCACACTTAGACACACTTAGACACACTTAGCTACACTTAGACACACTTAGACACACTTAGCTACACTTAGCTACACTTAGACACACTTAGCTACACTTAGACACACTTAGCTACACTTAGACACCCTTAGCTACACTTAGACACACTTAGACACACTTAGCTACACTTTGACACACTTAGCTACACTTAGACACACTTAGACACACTTAGACACACTTAGCTACACTTAGACACACTTAGCTACACTTAGACACACTTAGACAAACTTAGCTACACTTTGACACACTTAGCTACACTTAGACACACTTAGCTACACTTAGACACACTTAGACACACTTAGCTACACTTAGACACACTTAGCTACACTTAGACACACTTAGCTACACTTAGACACACTTAGCTACACTTAGACACACTTAGCTACACTTAGACACACTTAGCTACACTTAGACACACTTAGCTACACTTAGACACACTTAGACACACTTAGCTACACTTAGACACACTTAGCTACACTTAGCTACACTTAGACACACTTAGACACACTTAGACACACTTAGACACACTTAGCTACACTTAGACACACTTAGAATCACTTAGACACACTTAGACACACTTAGACACACTTAGAATCACTTAGACACACTTAGACACACTTAGACACACTTAGCTACACTTAGACACACTTAGCTACACTTAGACACACTTAGCTACACTTAGACACACTTAGCTACACTTAGACACACTTAGACACACTTAGCTACACTTAGACACACTTAGCTACACTTAGACACACTTAGCTACACTTAGACACACTTAGCTACACTTAGCTACACTTAGACACACTTAGACACACTTAGACACACTTAGCTACACTTAGACACACTTAGCTACACTTAGCTACACTTAGATACACTTAGACACACTTAGACACACTTAGCTACACTTAGACACACTTAGCTACACTTAGCTACACTTAGACACACTTAGAATCACTTAGACACACTTAGACACACTTAGCTACACTTAGACACACTTAGCTACACTTAGTCACACTTAGCTACACTTAGACACACTTAGCTACACTTAGACACACTTAGACACACTTAGAATCACTTAGACACACTTAGACACACTTAGCTACACTTAGACACACTTAGACACACTTAGACACACTTAGCTACACTTAGACACACTTAGCTACACTTAGACACACTTAGACACACTTAGAATCACTTAGACACACTTAGACACACCTAGCTACACTTAGTCACACTTAGCTACACTTAGACACACTTAGCTACACTTAGACACACTTAGACACACTTAGAATCACTTAGACACACTTAGCTACACTTAGACACACTTAGACACACTTAGACACACTTAGACACACTTAGACACACTTAGCTACACTTAGACACACTTAGACACACTTAGCTACACTTAGCTACACTTAGACACACTTAGCTACACTTAGACACACTTAGCTACACTTAGACACACTTAGCTACACTTAGCTACACTTAGACACACTTAGACACACTTAGCTACACTTAGACACACTTAGCTACACTTAGACACACTTAGACACACTTAGAATCACTTAGACACACTTAGACACACTTAG
Organism: Osedax frankpressi; assembly: GCA_964035775.1. Taxonomy (NCBI): domain Eukaryota; kingdom Metazoa; phylum Annelida; class Polychaeta; order Sabellida; family Siboglinidae; genus Osedax; species Osedax frankpressi. The sequence continues at coordinate 1,725,993 of OZ038315.1, read as the reverse complement.
CTACACTTAGACACACTTAGACATACTTAGACACACTTAGACACACTTAGACACACTTAGCTACACTTAGAATCACTTAGACACACTTAGACACACTTAGCTACACTTAGTCACACTTAGCTACACTTAGACACACTTAGCTACACTTAGAATCACTTAGACACACTTAGACACACTTAGACACACTTAGCTACACTTAGCTACACTTAGACACACTTAGAATCACTTAGACACACTTAGACACACTTAGCTACACTTAGACACACTTAGCTACACTTAGTCACACTTAGCTACACTTAGACACACTTAGCTACACTTAGACACACTTAGACACACTTAGACACACTTAGACACACTTAGCTACACTTAGACACACTTAGACACACTTAGCTACACTTTGACACACTTAGCTACACTTAGACACACTTAGACACACTTAGACACACTTAGCTACACTTAGACACACTTAGCTACACTTAGACACACTTAGACAAACTTAGCTACACTTTGACACACTTAGCTACACTTAGACACACTTAGCTACACTTAGACACACTTAGACACACTTAGCTACACTTAGACACACTTAGCTACACTTAGACACACTTAGCTACACTTAGACATACTTAGCTACACTTAGACACACTTAGCTACACTTAGACACACTTTGACACACTTAGCTACACTTAGACACACTTAGCTACACTTAGACACACTTAGCTACACTTAGACACACTTAGCTACACTTAGACACACTTAGCTACACTTAGACACACTTAGACACACTTAGCTACACTTTGACACACTTAGCTACACTTAGACACACTTAGACACACTTAGACACACTTAGCTACACTTAGACACACTTAGCTACACTTAGACACACTTAGACAAACTTAGCTACACTTTGACACACTTAGCTACACTTAGACACACTTAGCTACACTTAGACACACTTAGCTACACTTAGACACACTTAGCTACACTTAGACACACTTAGCTACACTTAGACACACTTAGACACACTTAGCTACACTTAGACACACTTAGCTACACTTAGACACACTTAGCTACACTTAGACACACTTAGCTACACTTAGACACACTTAGCTACACTTAGACACACTTAGACACACTTAGCTACACTTAGACACACTTAGCTACACTTAGACACACTTAGCTACACTTAGACACACTTAGCTACACTTAGCTACACTTAGACACACTTAGACACACTTAGACACACTTAGACACACTTAGCTACACTTAGACACACTTAGCTATACTTAGCTACACTTAGACACACTTAGACACACTTAGACACACTTAGCTACACTTAGACACACTTAGCTACACTTAGCTATACTTAGACACACTTAGAATCACTTAGACACACTTAGACACACTTAGACACACTTAGAATCACTTAGACACACTTAGACACACTTAGCTACACTTAGACACACTTAGACATACTTAGACACACTTAGCTACACTTAGACACACTTAGCTACACTTAGACACACTTAGAATCACTTAGACACACTTAGACACACTTAGCTACACTTAGTCACACTTAGCTATACTTAGACACACTTAGCTACACTTAGATACACTTAGACACACTTAGAATCACTTAGACACACTTAGACACACTTAGCTACACTTAGACACACTTAGACACACTTAGACACACTTAGACATACTTAGCTACACTTAGACACACTTAGACATACTTAGCTACACTTAGACACACTTAGCTACACTTAGACACACTTAGACACACTTAGCTACACTTAGACACACTTAGCTACACTTAGACACACTTAGCTACACTTAGACACACTTAGCTACACTTAGCTACACTTAGACACACTTAGACACACTTAGACACACTTAGACACACTTAGCTACACTTAGACACACTTAGCTACACTTAGCTACACTTAGACACACTTAGACACACTTAGACACACTTAGCTACACTTAGCTACACTTAGACACACTTAGACACACTTAGCTACACTTAGACACACTTAGACACACTTAGCTACACTTAGCTACACTTAGACACACTTAGCTACACTTAGACACACTTAGCTACACTTAGACACACTTAGACACACTTAGCTACAATTTGACACACTTAGCTACACTTAGACACACTTAGCTACACTTAGACACACTTAGCTACACTTAGACACACTTAACTACACTTAGCTACACTTAGCTACACTTAGCTACACTTAGACACACTTAGACACACTTAGCTACACTTAGACACACTTAGCTACACTTAGCTACACTTAGCTACACTTAGCTACACTTAGCTACACTTAGACACACTTAGCTACACTTAGACACACTTAGCTACACTTAGACACACTTAGCTACACTTAGACACACTTAGCTACACTTAGACACACTTAGCTACACTTAGACACACTTAGTTACACTTAGACACACTTAGCTACACTTAGACACACTTAGTTACACTTAGACACACTTAGCTACACTTAGCTACACTTAGACACACTTAGACACACTTAGCTACACTTTGACACACTTAGCTACACTTAGACACACTTAGCTACACTTAGACACACTTAGACACACTTAGCTACACTTTGACACACTTAGACACACTTAGACACACTTAGCTACACTTAGACACACTTAGCTACACTTAGACACACTTAGCTACACTTAGACACACTTAGCTACACTTAGACACACTTAGCTACACTTAGACACACTTAGACACACTTAGCTACAATTTGACACACTTAGCTACACTTAGACACACTTAGCTACACTTAGACACACTTAGCTACACTTAGACACACTTAGCTACACTTAGTCACACTTAGCTACACTTAGACACACTTAGCTACACTTAGACACACTTAGACACACTTAGAATCACTTAGACACACTTATACACACTTAGCTACACTTAGACACACTTAGACACACTTAGACACACTTTGACACACTTAGCTACACTTAGACACACTTAGACACACTTAGCTACACTTAGACACACTTAGCTACACTTAGACACACTTAGCTACACTTAGACACACTTAGCTACACTTAGACACACTTAGACACACTTAGACACACTTAGCTACACTTAGACACACTTAGCTACACTTAGCTACACTTAGACACACTTAGAATCACTTAGACACACTTAGACACACTTAGCTACACTTAGACACACTTAGCTACCCTTAGTCACACTTAGCTACACTTAGACACACTTAGCTACACTTAGACACACTTAGACACACTTAGAATCACTTAGACACACTTAGACACACTTAGCTACACTTAGACACACTTAGACACACTTAGACACACTTAGCTACACTTAGACACACTTAGCTACACTTAGACACACTTAGACACACTTAGAATCACTTAGACACACTTAGACACACTTAGCTACACTTAGTCACACTTAGCTACACTTAGACACACTTAGCTACACTTAGACACACTTAGACACACTTAGCTACAATTTGACACACTTAGCTACACTTAGACACACTTAGCTACACTTAGACACACTTAGCTACACTTAGACACACTTAGCTACACTTAGTCACACTTAGCTACACTTAGACACACTTAGCTACACTTAGACACACTTAGACACACTTAGAATCACTTAGACACACTTATACACACTTAGCTACACTTAGACACACTTAGACACACTTAGACACACTTTGACACACTTAGCTACACTTAGACACACTTAGACACACTTAGCTACACTTAGACACACTTAGCTACACTTAGACACACTTAGACACACTTAGACACACTTAGCTACACTTAGACACACTTAGCTACACTTAGCTACACTTAGACACACTTAGTTACACTTAGACACACTTAGCTACACTTAGACACACTTAGTTACACTTAGACACACTTAGCTACACTTAGACATACTTAGCTACACTTAGACACACTTAGCTACACTTAGACACACTTAGCTACAATTAGACACACTTAGCTACACTTAGACACACTTAGACACACTTAGCTACACTTTGACACACTTAGCTACACTTAGACACACTTAGACACACTTAGACACACTTAGACACACTTAGACACACTTAGACATACTTAGCTACACTTAGACACACTTAGCTACACTTAGCTACACTTAGACACACTTAGACACACTTAGACATACTTAGCTATACTTAGACACACTTAGTTACACTTAGACACACTTAGCTACACTTAGACATACTTAGCTACACTTAGACACACTTAGCTACACTTAGACACATTTAGCTACTCTTAGACACACTTAGCTACACTTAGACACACTTAGACATACTTAGCTACACTTTGACACACTTAGCTACACTTAGACACACTTAGACACACTTAGACACACTTAGCTACACTTAGACACACTTAGCTACACTTAGACACACTTAGCTACACTTAGATATACTTAGACACACTTAGACATACTTAGCTACACTTAGACACACTTAGTTACACTTAGACACACTTAGCTACACTTAGACACACTTAGTTACACTTAGACACACTTAGCTACACTTAGCTACACTTAGACACACTTAGCTACACTTTGACACACTTAGCTATACTTAGACACACTTAGACACACTTAGCTACACTTAGACACACTTAGCTACACTTAGCTACACTTAGACACACTTAGTTACACTTAGACACACTTAGCTACACTTAGACACACTTAGTTACACTTAGACACACTTAGCTACACTTAGCTACACTTAGACACACTTAGCTACACTTTGACACACTTAGCTATACTTAGACACACTTAGACACACTTAGCTACACTTAGACACACTTAGCTACACTTAGTCACACTTAGCTACACTTAGCTACACTTAGACACACTTAGACACACTTAGCTACACTTAGACACACTTAGCTACACTTAGACACACTTAGCTACACTTAGACACACTTAGCTACACTTATACACACTTAGCTACACTTAGACACACTTAGCTACACTTAGACACACTTATCTACACTTATACACACTTAGCTACACTTAGCTACACTTAGTCACACTTAGCTACACTTAGCTACACTTAGACACACTTAGACACACTTAGAATCACTTAGACACACTTAGCTACACTTAGACACACTTAGCTACACTTTGACACACTTAGCTACACTTAGACACACTTAGCTACACTTTGACACACTTAGCTACACTTAGACACACTTAGACACACTTAGCTACACTTAGCTACACTTAGTCACACTTAGCTACACTTAGACACACTTAGCTACACTTAGACACACTTAGCTACACTTAGACACACTTAGCTACACTTAGCTACACTTAGACACACTTAGACACACTTAGCTACACTTAACACACTTAGCTACACTTAGACACACTTAGACACACTTAGCTACACTTAGTCACACTTAGCTACACTTAGCTACACTTAGACACACTTAGACACACTTATAATCACTTAGACACACTTAGACACACTTAGCTACACTTTGACACACTTAGCTACACTTAGACACACTTAGCTACACTTAGACACACTTAGACACACTTAGCTACACTTAGACACACTTAGCTACACTTAGACACACTTAGCTACACTTAGACACACTTAGCTACACTTAGACACACTTAGCTACACTTAGACACACTTAGACACACTTAGCTACACTTTGACACACTTAGCTACACTTAGACACACTTAGCTACACTTAGACACACTTAGCTACACTTAGACACACTTAGCTACACTTAGACACACTTAGCTACACTTAGACACACTTAGACAAACTTAGCTACACTTAGCTACACTTAGACACACTTAGACACACTTAGCTACACTTAGACACACTTAGACACACTTAGCTACACTTAGACACACTTAGACACACTTAGCTACACTTTGACACACTTAGCTACACTTAGACACACTTAGACACACTTAGCTACACTTAGACACACTTAGACACACTTAGCTACACTTTGACACACTTAGCTACACTTAGACACACTTAGCTACACTTAGACACACTTAGCTACACTTAGACACACTTAGCTACACTTAGACACACTTAGCTACACTTAGACACACTTAGCTACACTTAGACACACTTAGACAAACTTAGCTACACTTAGCTACACTTAGACACACTTAGAAACACTTAGCTACACTTAGACACACTTAGACACACTTAGCTACACTTAGACACACTTAGACACACTTAGCTACACTTTGACACACTTAGCTACACTTAGACACACTTAGACACACTTAGCTACCCTTAGACACACTTAGACACACTTAGCTACACTTTGACACACTTAGCTACACTTAGACACACTTAGACAAACTTAGACACACTTAGACACACTTAGCTACACTTTGACACACTTAGCTACACTTAGACACACTTAGCTACACTTAGCTACACTTAGACACACTTAGACAAACTTAGCTACACTTAGCTACACTTAGACACACTTAGACACACTTAGCTACACTTTGACACACTTAGCTACACTTAGACACACTTAGCTACACTTAGACACACTTAGACACACTTAGCTACACTTTGACACACTTAGACACACTTAGACACACTTAGCTACACTTAGACACAATTAGCTACACTTAGACACACTTAGCTACACTTAGACACACTTAGCTACACTTAGACACACTTAGCTACACTTAGACACACTTAGACACACTTAGCTACACTTTGACACACTTAGCTACACTTAGACACACTTAGCTACACTTAGACACACTTAGCTACACTTAGACACACTTAACTACACTTAGCTACACTTAGCTACACTTAGCTACACTTAGACACACTTAGCCACACTTAGCTACACTTAGACACACTTAGCTACACTTAGCTACACTTAGCTACACTTAGCTACACTTAGCTACACTTAGACACACTTAGCTACACTTAGACATACTTAGCTACACTTAGACACACTTAGCTACACTTAGACACACTTAGCTACACTTAGACACACTTAGCTACACTTAGACACACTTAGACACACTTAGCTACACTTTGACACACTTAGCTACACTTAGACACACTTATACACACTTAGACACACTTAGACACACTTAGCTACACTTAGACACACTTAGCTACACTTAGACACACTTAGCTACACTTAGACACACTTAGACACACTTAGACATACTTAGCTACACTTAGACACACTTAGTTACACTTAGACACACTTAGCTACACTTAGACACACTTAGTTACACTTAGACACACTTAGCTACACTTAGCTACACTTAGACACACTTAGACACACTTAGCTACACTTAGACACACTTAGACACACTTAGCTACACTTTGACACACTTAGCTACACTTAGACACACTTAGCTACACTTAGACACACTTAGCTACACTTAGACACACTTAGCTACACTTAGACACACTTAGCTACACTTAGACACACTTAGCTACACTTAGACACACTTAGACAAACTTAGCTACACTTAGCTACACTTAGACACACTTAGACACACTTAGCTACACTTAGACACACTTAGAATCACTTAGACACACTTAGACACAGTTAGCTACACTTAGACACACTTAGCTACACTTAGTCACACTTAGCTACACTTAGACACACTTAGCTACACTTAGACACACTTAGCTACACTTAGACACACTTAGACACACTTAGACACACTTAGCTACACTTTGACACACTTAGCTACACTTAGACACACTTAGACACACTTAGACACACTTAGCTACACTTAGACACACTTAGCTACACTTAGACACACTTAGACAAACTTAGCTACACTTTGACACACTTAGCTACACTTAGACACACTTAGCTACACTTAGACACACTTAGACACACTTAGCTACACTTTGACACACTTAGACACACTTAGACACACTTAGCTACACTTAGACACACTTAGCTACACTTAGACACACTTAGCTACACTTAGACACACTTAGCTACACTTAGACACACTTAGCTACACTTAGACACACTTAGACACACTTAGCTACACTTTGACACACTTAGCTACACTTAGACACACTTAGCTACACTTAGACACACTTAGCTACACTTAGACACACTTAACTACACTTAGCTACACTTAGCTACACTTAGCTACACTTAGACACACTTAGACACACTTAGCTACACTTAGACACACTTAGCTACACTTAGCTACACTTAGCTACACTTAGCTACACTTAGCTACACTTAGACACACTTAGCTACACTTAGACATACTTAGCTACACTTAGACACACTTAGCTACACTTAGACACACTTAGCTACACTTAGACACACTTAGCTACACTTAGACACACTTAGACACACTTAGCTACACTTTGACACACTTAGCTACACTTAGACACACTTATACACACTTAGACACACTTAGACACACTTAGCTACACTTAGACACACTTAGCTACACTTAGACACACTTAGCTACACTTAGACACACTTAGACACACTTAGACATACTTAGCTACACTTAGACACACTTAGTTACACTTAGACACACTTAGCTACACTTAGACACACTTAGTTACACTTAGACACACTTAGCTACACTTAGCTACACTTAGACACACTTAGCTACACTTTGACACACTTAGCTATACTTAGACACACTTAGACACACTTAGCTACACTTAGACACACTTAGCTACACTTAGACACACTTAGACACACTTAGCTACACTTTGACACACTTAGCTACACTTAGACACACTTAGACACACTTAGCTACACTTAGACACACTTAGCTACACTTAGACACACTTAGCTACACTTAGACACACTTAGCTACACTTAGACACACTTAGTTACACTTAGACACACTTAGCTACACTTAGACACACTTAGCTACACTTTGACATACTTAGCTACACTTAGACACACTTAGCTACACTTTGACACACTTAGCTACACTTAGACACACTTAGACACACTTAGCTACACTTAGCTACACTTAGTCACACTTAGCTACACTTAGACACACTTAGCTACACTTAGACACACTTAGCTACACTTAGACACACTTAGCTACACTTAGACACACTTAGCTACACTTAGCTACACTTAGACACACTTAGACACACTTAGCTACACTTAACACACTTAGCTACACTTAGACACACTTAGACACACTTAGCTACACTTAGTCACACTTAGCTACACTTAGCTACACTTAGACACACTTAGACACACTTAGAATCACTTAGACACACTTAGACACACTTAGCTACACTTAGACACACTTAGACACACTTAGACACACTTAGCTACACTTAGACACACTTAGCTACACTTAGTCACACTTAGCTACACTTAGCTACACTTAGACACACTTAGACACACTTAGACACACTTAGCTACACTTAGACACACTTAGCTACACTTAGACACACTTAGCTACACTTAGACACACTTAGCTACACTTAGACACACTTAGTTACACTTAGACACACTTAGCTACACTTAGACACACTTAGCTACACTTTGACACACTTAGCTACACTTAGACACACTTAGCTACACTTTGACACACTTAGCTACACTTAGACACACTTAGACACACTTAGCTACACTTAGCTACACTTAGTCACACTTAGCTACACTTAGACATACTTAGCTACACTTAGACACACTTAGCTACACTTAGACACACTTAGCTACACTTTGACACACTTAGCTACACTTAGACACACTTAGACACACTTAGCTACACTTAGCTACACTTAGCTACACTTAGCTACACTTAGCTACACTTAGCTACACTTAGACACACTTAGACACACTTAGAATCACTTAGACACACTTAGACACACTTAGCTACACTTAGACACACTTAGACACACTTAGACACACTTAGCTACACTTAGACACACTTAGCTACACTTAGTCACACTTAGCTACACTTAGCTACACTTAGACACACTTAGTCACACTTAGCTACACTTAGACATACTTAGCTACACTTAGACACACTTAGCTACACTTTGACACACTTAGCTACACTTAGCAACACTTAGTCACACTTAGCTACACTTAGACACACTTAGCTACACTTAAACACACTTAGCTACACTTATACACACTTAGACACACTTAGCTACACTTAGACATACTTAGCTATACTTAGCAACACTTAGTCACACTTAGCTATACTTAGACACACTTAGCTACACTTAGACACACTTAGCTACACTTAGACACACTTAGCTACACTTAGACACACTTAGCTACACTTAGCTACACTTAGACACACTTAGCTACACTTAAACACACTTAGCTACACTTAGTCACACTTAGACACACTTAGCTACACTTAAACACACTTAGCTACACTTAGTCACACTTAGACACACTTAGCTACACTTAGACATACTTAGCTACACTTAGCAACACTTAGTCACACTTAGCTATACTTAGACACACTTAGCTACACTTAGACACACTTAGCTACACTTAGACACACTTAGCTACACTTAGACACACTTAGCTACACTTAGCTACACTTAGACACACTTAGCTACACTTAGACACACTTAGCTACACTTAGACACACTTAGCTACACTTAGACACACTTAGCTACACTTAGCTACACTTAGCTACACTTAGCTACACTTAGACACACTTAGACACACTTAGACACACTTAGCTACACTTAGACACACTTAGACACACTTAGCTACACTTAGACACACTTAGCTACACTTAGCTACACTTAGACACACTTAGACACACTTAGCTACACTTAGACACACTTAGCTACACTTAGCTACACTTAGCTACACTTAGACACACTTAGCTACACTTAGTCACACTTAGCTACACTTTGACACACTTAGCTACACTTAGACACACTTAGCTACACTTAGTCACACTTAGCTACACTTTGACACACTTAGCTACACTTAGACACACTTAGCTACACTTTGACACACTTAGCTACACTTAGACACACTTAGACACACTTAGCTACACTTAGACACACTTAGCTACACTTTGACACACTTAGCTACACTTAGACACACTTAGCTACACTTAGTCACACTTAGCTACACTTAGACACACTTAGCTACACTTAGACACACTTAGCTACACTTAGACATACTTAGCTACACTTAGACACACTTAGCTACACTTAGACACACTTAGACACACTTAGACACACTTAGCTACACTTAGACACACTTAGACACACTTAGCTACACTTAGACATACTTAGCTACACTTAGACACACTTAGCTACACTTAGTCACACTTAGCTACACTTAGACACACTTAGCTACACTTAGACACACTTAGACATACTTAGCTACACTTAGATACACTTAGCTATACTTAGCTACACTTAGACACACTTAGTCACACTTAGCTACACTTAGACACACTTAGACACACTTAGACACACTTAGCTACACTTAGACACACTTAGCTACACTTAGACACACTTAGCTACACTTAGACACACTTAGCTACACTTAGCTACACTTAGACACACTTAGCTACACTTAGACACACTTAGCTACACTTAGTCACACTTAGCTACACTTAGTCACACTTAGCTACACTTAGACACACTTAGCTACACTTAGTCACACTTAGCTACACTTAGACACACTTAGACACAATTAGACACACTTAGCTACACTTAGCTACACTTAGACACACTTAGCTACACTTAGCTACACTTAGACACACTTAGACACACTTAGACACACTTAGACACACTTAGCTACACTTAGACACACTTAGCTACACTTAGACACACTTAGACACACTTAGTTACACTTAGCTACACTTTGACACACTTAGCTACACTTAGACACACTTAGCTACACTTAGACACACTTAGCTACACTTAGACACACTTAGACACACTTAGCTACACTTAGACACACTTAGCTACACTTAGTCACACTTAGCTACACTTTGACACACTTAGCTACACTTAGACACACTTAGCTACACTTTGACACACTTAGCTACACTTAGACACAATTAGCTACACTTAGTCACACTTAGACACACTTAGCTACACTTAGACACACTTAGCTACACTTAGACACACTTAGACACACTTAGCTACACTTAGACACACTTAGCTACACTTAGACACACTTAGCTACACTTAGTCACACTTAGCTACACTTAGACACACTTAGCTACACTTAGACACACTTAGACACACTTAGCTACACTTAGATACACTTAGCTATACTTAGCTACACTTAGACACACTTAGTCACACTTAGCTACACTTAGACACACTTAGACACACTTAGACACACTTAGCTACACTTAGACACACTTAGCTACACTTAGACACACTTAGCTACACTTAGACACACTTAGCTACACTTAGCTACACTTAGACACACTTAGCTACACTTAGACACACTTAGCTACACTTAGACACACTTAGCTACACTTAGTCACACTTAGCTACACTTAGTCACACTTAGCTACACTTAGACACACTTAGCTACACTTAGTCACACTTAGCTACACTTAAACACACTTAGACACAATTAGACACACTTAGCTACACTTAGCTACACTTAGACACACTTAGCTACACTTAGACACACTTAGACACACTTAGCTACACTTAGACACACTTAGCTACACTTAGTCACACTTAGCTACACTTTGACACACTTAGCTACACTTAGACACACTTAGCTACACTTTGACACACTTAGCTACACTTAGACACACTTAGCTACACTTAGACACACTTAGTCACACTTAGCTACACTTAGACACACTTAGACACACTTAGACACACTTAGACACACTTAGACACAATTAGACACACTTAGCTACACTTAGCTACACTTAGACACACTTAGCTACACTTAGACACACTTAGACACACTTAGCTACACTTAGACACACTTAGCTACACTTAGTCACACTTAGCTACACTTTGACACACTTAGCTACACTTAGACACACTTAGCTACACTTTGACACACTTAGCTACACTTAGACACACTTAGCTACACTTAGACACACTTAGTCACACTTAGCTACACTTAGACACACTTAGACACACTTAGACACACTTAGACACACTTAGACACACTTAGCTACACTTAGACACACTTAGCTACACTTAGACACACTTAGACACACTTAGCTACAATTTGACACACTTAGCTACACTTAGACACACTTAGCTACACTTAGCTACACTTAGACACACTTAGCTACACTTAGCTACACTTAGACACACTTAGCTACACTTAGCTACACTTAGCTACACTTAGACACACTTAGCTACACTTAGACACACTTAGCTACACTTAGACACACTTAGCTACACTTAGACACACTTAGCTACACTTAGACACACTTAGCTACACTTAGACATACTTAGCTACACTTAGACACACTTAGACACACTTAGCTACACTTTGACACACTTAGCTACACTTAGACACACTTAGCTACACTTTGACACACTTAGCTACACTTAGACATACTTAGCTACACTTAGACACACTTAGACACACTTAGACACACTTAGCTACACTTTGACACACTTAGCTACACTTAGACACACTTAGCTACACTTAGACACACTTAGCTACACTTAGACATACTTAGCTACACTTAGACACACTTAGACACACTTAGACACACTTAGCTACACTTAGACACACTTAGCTACACTTAGCAACACTTAGACACACTTAGACACACTTAGACACACTTAGCTACACTTTGACACACTTAGCTACACTTAGACACACTTAGCTACACTTAGACACACTTAGCTACACTTAGACATAATTAGCTACACTTAGACACACCTAGACACACTTAGCTACACTTAGACACACTTAGACACACTTAGCTACACTTAGACACACTTAGACACACTTAGTCACACTTAGCTACACTTAGCTACACTTAGATACACTTAGATACACTTAGCTACACTTAGCTACACTTAGACACACTTAGCTACACTTAGACACACTTAGCTACACTTAGACACACTTAGTCACACTTAGCTACACTTAGACACACTTAGCTACACTTTGACACACTTAGCTACACTTAGACACACTTAGACACACTTAGCTACACTTAGACACACTTAGCTACACTTAGACACACTTAGCTACACTTAGCTACACTTAGACACACTTAGCTACACTTAGCTACACTTAGCTACACTTAGCTACACTTAGCTACACTTAGACACACTTAGCTACACTTAGACACACTTAGACACACTTAGACACACTTAGCTACACTTAGACACACTTAGACACACTTAGACACACTTAGTTACACTTAGACACACTTAGCTACACTTTGACACACTTAGCTACACTTAGACACACTTAGCTACACTTAGACACACTTAGACACACTTAGATACACTTAGACACACTTAGCTACACTTAGACACACTTTGCTACACTTAGACACACTTAGCTACACTCAGACACACTTAGCTACACTTAGACACACTTAGCTACACTTAGACACACTTAGCTACACTTAGACACACTTAGCTACACTTAGACACACTTAGCTACACTTAGCTACACTTAGACACACTTAGCTACACTTAGCTACACTTAGCTACACTTAGACACACTTAGACATACTTAGCTACACTTAGACACACTTAGCTACACTTAGACACACTTAGCTACACTTAGACACACTTAGCTACACTTAGACACACTTAGCTACACTTAGACACACTTAGACACACTTAGACATACTTAGCTACACTTAGACACACTTAGTTACACTTAGACACACTTAGCTACACTTAGACACACTTAGTTACACTTAGACACACTTAGCTACACTTAGCTACACTTAGACACACTTAGCTACACTTTGACACACTTAGCTATACTTAGACACACTTAGACACACTTAGCTACACTTAGACACACTTAGCTACACTTAGACACACTTAGACACACTTAGCTACACTTTGACACACTTAGCTACACTTAGACACACTTAGACACACTTAGCTACACTTAGACACACTTAGCTACACTTAGACACACTTAGCTACACTTAGACACACTTAGCTACACTTAGACACACTTAGTTACACTTAGACACACTTAGCTACACTTAGACACACTTAGCTACACTTTGACATACTTAGCTACACTTAGACACACTTAGCTACACTTTGACACACTTAGCTACACTTAGACACACTTAGACACACTTAGCTACACTTAGCTACACTTAGTCACTCTTAGCTACACTTAGACACACTTAGCTACACTTAGACACACTTAGCTACACTTAGACACACTTAGCTACACTTAGACACACTTAGCTACACTTAGCTACACTTAGACACACTTAGACACACTTAGCTACACTTAACACACTTAGCTACACTTAGACACACTTAGACACACTTAGCTACACTTAGTCACACTTAGCTACACTTAGCTACACTTAGACACACTTAGACACACTTAGAATCACTTAGACACACTTAGACACACTTAGCTACACTTAGACACACTTAGACACACTTAGACACACTTAGCTACACTTAGACACACTTAGCTACACTTAGTCACACTTAGCTACACTTAGCTACACTTAGACACACTTAGACACACTTAGACACACTTAGCTACACTTAGACACACTTAGCTACACTTAGACACACTTAGCTACACTTAGACACACTTAGCTACACTTAGACACACTTAGTTACACTTAGACACACTTAGCTACACTTAGACACACTTAGCTACACTTTGACACACTTAGCTACACTTAGACACACTTAGCTACACTTTGACACACTTAGCTACACTTAGACACACTTAGACACACTTAGCTACACTTAGCTACACTTAGTCACACTTAGCTACACTTAGACATACTTAGCTACACTTAGACACACTTAGCTACACTTAGACACACTTAGCTACACTTTGACACACTTAGCTACACTTAGACACACTTAGACACACTTAGCTACACTTAGCTACACTTAGCTACACTTAGCTACACTTAGCTACACTTAGCTACACTTAGACACACTTAGACACACTTAGAATCACTTAGACACACTTAGACACACTTAGCTACACTTAGACACACTTAGACACACTTAGACACACTTAGCTACACTTAGACACACTTAGACACACTTAGCTACACTTAGCTACACTTAGCTACACTTAGCTACACTTAGCTACACTTAGCTACACTTAGACACACTTAGACACACTTAGAATCACTTAGACACACTTAGACACACTTAGCTACACTTAGACACACTTAGACACACTTAGACACACTTAGCTACACTTAGACACACTTAGCTACACTTAGTCACACTTAGCTACACTTAGCTACACTTAGACACACTTAGTCACACTTAGCTACACTTAGACATACTTAGCTACACTTAGACACACTTAGCTACACTTTGACACACTTAGCTACACTTAGCAACACTTAGTCACACTTAGCTATACTTAGACACACTTAGCTACACTTAGACACACTTAGCTACACTTAGACACACTTAGCTACACTTAAACACACTTAGCTACACTTAGACACACTTAGACACACTTAGAATCACTTAGACACACTTAGACACACTTAGCTACACTTAGACACACTTAGACACACTTAGACACACTTAGCTACACTTAGACACACTTAGACACACTTAGCTACACTTAGCTACACTTAGCTACACTTAGCTACACTTAGCTACACTTAGCTACACTTAGACACACTTAGACACACTTAGAATCACTTAGACACACTTAGACACACTTAGCTACACTTAGACACACTTAGACACACTTAGACACACTTAGCTACACTTAGACACACTTAGCTACACTTAGACACACTTAGCTACACTTAGACACACTTAGCTACACTTAGACACACTTAGCTACACTTAGCTACACTTAGACACACTTAGCTACACTTAGCTACACTTAGCTACACTTAGACACACTTAGACATACTTAGCTACACTTAGACACACTTAGCTACACTTAGACACACTTAGCTACACTTAGACACACTTAGCTACAATTTGACACACTTAGCTACACTTAGACACACTTAGCTACACTTAGCTACACTTAGACACACTTAGCTACACTTAGCTACACTTAGACACACTTAGCTACACTTAGCTACACTTAGCTACACTTAGACACACTTAGCTACACTTAGACACACTTAGCTACACTTAGACACACTTAGCTACACTTAGACACACTTAGCTACACTTAGACACACTTAGCTACACTTAGACATACTTAGCTACACTTAGACACACTTAGACACACTTAGCTACACTTTGACACACTTAGCTACACTTAGACACACTTAGCTACACTTTGACACACTTAGCTACACTTAGACACACTTAGCTACACTTAGACATACTTAGCTACACTTAGACATACTTAGCTACACTTAGACACACTTAGACACACTTAGACACACTTAGCTACACTTTGACACACTTAGCTACACTTAGACACACTTAGCTACACTTAGACACACTTAGCTACACTTAGACATACTTAGCTACACTTAGACACACTTAGACACACTTAGACACACTTAGCTACACTTAGACACACTTAGCTACACTTAGCAACACTTAGACACACTTAGACACACTTAGACACACTTAGCTACACTTTGACACACTTAGCTACACTTAGACACACTTAGCTACACTTAGACACACTTAGCTACACTTAGACATAATTAGCTACACTTAGACACACCTAGACACACTTAGCTACACTTAGACACACTTAGACACACTTAGCTACACTTAGACACACTTAGACACACTTAGTCACACTTAGCTACACTTAGCTACACTTAGATACACTTAGATACACTTAGCTACACTTAGCTACACTTAGACACACTTAGCTACACTTAGACACACTTAGCTACACTTAGACACACTTAGTCACACTTAGCTACACTTAGACACACTTAGCTACACTTTGACACACTTAGCTACACTTAGACACACTTAGACACACTTAGCTACACTTAGACACACTTAGCTACACTTAGACACACTTAGCTACACTTAGCTACACTTAGACACACTTAGCTACACTTAGCTACACTTAGCTACACTTAGCTACACTTAGCTACACTTAGACACACTTAGCTACACTTAGACACACTTAGACACACTTAGACACACTTAGCTACACTTAGACACACTTAGACACACTTAGACACACTTAGTTACACTTAGACACACTTAGCTACACTTTGACACACTTAGCTACACTTAGACACACTTAGCTACACTTAGACACACTTAGACACACTTAGATACACTTAGACACACTTAGCTACACTTAGACACACTTTGCTACACTTAGACACACTTAGCTACACTCAGACACACTTAGCTACACTTAGACACACTTAGCTACACTTAGACACACTTAGCTACACTTAGACACACTTAGCTACACTTAGACACACTTAGCTACACTTAGCTACACTTAGACACACTTAGCTACACTTAGCTACACTTAGCTACACTTAGACACACTTAGACATACTTAGCTACACTTAGACACACTTAGCTACACTTAGACACACTTAGCTACACTTAGACACACTTAGCTACACTTAGACACACTTAGCTACACTTAGACACACTTAGACACACTTAGACATACTTAGCTACACTTAGACACACTTAGTTACACTTAGACACACTTAGCTACACTTAGACACACTTAGTTACACTTAGACACACTTAGCTACACTTAGCTACACTTAGACACACTTAGCTACACTTTGACACACTTAGCTATACTTAGACACACTTAGACACACTTAGCTACACTTAGACACACTTAGCTACACTTAGACACACTTAGACACACTTAGCTACACTTTGACACACTTAGCTACACTTAGACACACTTAGACACACTTAGCTACACTTAGACACACTTAGCTACACTTAGACACACTTAGCTACACTTAGACACACTTAGCTACACTTAGACACACTTAGTTACACTTAGACACACTTAGCTACACTTAGACACACTTAGCTACACTTTGACATACTTAGCTACACTTAGACACACTTAGCTACACTTTGACACACTTAGCTACACTTAGACACACTTAGACACACTTAGCTACACTTAGCTACACTTAGTCACTCTTAGCTACACTTAGACACACTTAGCTACACTTAGACACACTTAGCTACACTTAGACACACTTAGCTACACTTAGACACACTTAGCTACACTTAGCTACACTTAGACACACTTAGACACACTTAGCTACACTTAACACACTTAGCTACACTTAGACACACTTAGACACACTTAGCTACACTTAGTCACACTTAGCTACACTTAGCTACACTTAGACACACTTAGACACACTTAGAATCACTTAGACACACTTAGACACACTTAGCTACACTTAGACACACTTAGACACACTTAGACACACTTAGCTACACTTAGACACACTTAGCTACACTTAGTCACACTTAGCTACACTTAGCTACACTTAGACACACTTAGACACACTTAGACACACTTAGCTACACTTAGACACACTTAGCTACACTTAGACACACTTAGCTACACTTAGACACACTTAGCTACACTTAGACACACTTAGTTACACTTAGACACACTTAGCTACACTTAGACACACTTAGCTACACTTTGACACACTTAGCTACACTTAGACACACTTAGCTACACTTTGACACACTTAGCTACACTTAGACACACTTAGACACACTTAGCTACACTTAGCTACACTTAGTCACACTTAGCTACACTTAGACATACTTAGCTACACTTAGACACACTTAGCTACACTTAGACACACTTAGCTACACTTTGACACACTTAGCTACACTTAGACACACTTAGACACACTTAGCTACACTTAGCTACACTTAGCTACACTTAGCTACACTTAGCTACACTTAGCTACACTTAGACACACTTAGACACACTTAGAATCACTTAGACACACTTAGACACACTTAGCTACACTTAGACACACTTAGACACACTTAGCTACACTTAGACACACTTAGACACACTTAGACACACTTAGCTACACTTAGACACACTTAGCTACACTTAGTCACACTTAGCTACACTTAGCTACACTTAGACACACTTAGTCACACTTAGCTACACTTAGACATACTTAGCTACACTTAGACACACTTAGCTACACTTTGACACACTTAGCTACACTTAGCAACACTTAGTCACACTTAGCTATACTTAGACACACTTAGCTACACTTAGACACACTTAGCTACACTTAGACACACTTAGCTACACTTAAACACACTTAGCTACACTTAGTCACACTTAGACACACTTAGCTACACTTAAACACATTTAGCTACACTTAGTCACACTTAGACACACTTAGCTACACTTAGACATACTTAGCTACACTTAGCAACACTTAGTCACACTTAGCTATACTTAGACACACTTAGCTACACTTAGACACACTTAGCTACACTTAGACACACTTAGCTACACTTAGACACACTTAGCTACACTTAGCTACACTTAGACACACTTAGCTACACTTAGACACACTTAGCTACACTTAGACACACTTAGCTACACTTAGACACACTTAGCTACACTTAGCTACACTTAGCTACACTTAGCTACACTTAGACACACTTAGACACACTTAGACACACTTAGCTACACTTAGACACACTTAGACACACTTAGCTACACTTAGACACACTTAGCTACACTTAGCTACACTTAGACACACTTAGACACACTTAGCTACACTTAGACACACTTAGCTACACTTAGCTACACTTAGATACACTTAGACACACTTAGCTACACTTAGACACACTTAGCTACACTTAGACACACTTAGCTACACTTAGACACACTTAGCTACACTTTGACACACTTAGCTACACTTAGACACACTTAGCTACACTTAGCTACACTTAGCTACACTTAGCTACACTTAGACACACTTAGCTACACTTAGACACACTTAGCTACACTTAGTCACACTTAGCTACACTTAGACACACTTAGCTACACTTAGACACACTTAGCTACACTTAGTCACACTTAGCTACACTTAGACACACTTAGCTACACTTAGACACACTTAGCTACACTTAGACACACTTAGCTACACTTTGACACACTTAGCTACACTTAGACACACTTAGCTACACTTTGACACACTTAGCTACACTTAGACACACTTAGCTACACTTAGACACACTTAGCTACACTTAGACATACTTAGCTACACTTAGACACACTTAGCTACACTTAGATACACTTAGACACACTTAGACACACTTAGACACACTTAGCTACACTTAGACACACTTAGACACACTTAGCTACACTTAGACATACTTAGCTACACTTAGACACACTTAGCTACACTTAGTCACACTTAGCTACACTTAGACACACTTAGCTACACTTAGACACACTTAGACACACTTAGCTACACTTAGATACACTTAGCTATACTTAGCTACACTTAGACACACTTAGTCACACTTAGCTACACTTAGACACACTTAGACACACTTAGACACACTTAGCTACACTTTGACACACTTAGCTACACTTAGACACACTTAGCTACACTTAGACACACTTAGCTACACTTAGCTACACTTAGACACACTTAGCTACACTTAGACACACTTAGCTACACTTAGTCACACTTAGCTACACTTAGTCACACTTAGCTACACTTAGACACACTTAGCTACACTTAGTCACACTTAGCTACACTTAGACACACTTAGACACAATTAGACACACTTAGCTACACTTAGCTACACTTAGACACACTTAGCTACACTTAGCTACACTTAGACACACTTAGACACACTTAGACACACTTAGACACACTTAGCTACACTTAGACACACTTAGCTACACTTAGACACACTTAGACACACTTAGTTACACTTAGCTACACTTTGACACACTTAGCTACACTTAGACACACTTAGCTACACTTAGACACACTTAGCTAAACTTAGACACACTTAGACACACTTAGCTACACTTAGACACACTTAGCTACACTTAGTCACACTTAGCTACACTTTGACACACTTAGCTACACTTAGACACACTTAGCTACACTTTGACACACTTAGCTACACTTAGACACACTTAGCTACACTTAGTCACACTTAGACACACTTAGCTACACTTAGACACACTTAGCTACACTTAGACACACTTAGACACACTTAGCTACACTTAGACACACTTAGATACACTTAGCTACACTTAGACACACTTAGACACACTTAGCTACACTTAGACACACTTAGCTACACTTAGACACACTTAGCTACACTTAGACACACTTAGCTACACTTAGACACACTTAGACACACTTAGACACACTTAGCTACACTTAGACACACTTAGACACACTTAGCTACACTTAGTCACACTTAGCTACACTTAGACACACTTAGCTACACTTAGACACACTTAGCTACACTTAGACACACTTAGTTACACTTAGACACACTTAGCTACACTTAGTCACACTTAGCTACACTTAGACACACTTAGACACACTTAGCTACACTTTGACAGACTTAGCTACACTTAGACACACTTAGCTACACTTAGACACACTTAGCTACACTTAGACACACTTAGCTACACTTAGACACACTTAGCTACACTTAGCTACACTTAGACACACTTAGCTACACTTAGACACACTTAGCTACACTTAGACACACTTAGCTACACTTAGACACACTTAGCTACACTTAGCTACACTTAGCTACACTTAGCTACACTTAGACACACTTAGCTACACTTAGATACACTTAGACACACTTAGCTACACTTAGCTACACTTAGACACACTTAACTACACTTAGACACACTTAGACACACTTAGCTACACTTTGACACACTTAGACACACTTAGACACACTTAGCTACACTTAGACACACTTAGACACACTTAGACACACTTAGACACACTTAGCTACACTTAGACACACTTAGCTACACTTAGACACACTTAGCTACACTTAGACACACTTAGACACACTTAGCTACACTTTGACACACTTAGCTACACTTAGA
The DNA here is from genome assembly GCA_964035775.1 of Osedax frankpressi. Lineage (NCBI taxonomy): Eukaryota > Metazoa > Annelida > Polychaeta > Sabellida > Siboglinidae > Osedax > Osedax frankpressi. The sequence continues at coordinate 1,702,706 of OZ038315.1, read as the reverse complement.
CACACTTAGCTACACTTAGACACACTTAGCTACACTTAGTCACACTTAGCTACACTTAGACACACTTAGCTACACTTAGACACACTTAGCTACACTTAGCTACACTTAGACACACTTAGACACACTTAGCTACACTTAGACACACTTAGCTACACTTAGACACACTTAGACACACTTAGCTACACTTTGACATACTTAGCTACACTTTGACATACTTAGCTACACTTAGACACACTTAGCTACACTTTGACACACTTAGCTACACTTAGACACACTTAGACACACTTAACTACACTTAGACACACTTAGACACACTTAGCTACACTTTGACACACTTAGACACACTTAGACACACTTAGCTACACTTAGACACACTTAGACACACTTAGACACACTTAGCTACACTTAGACACACTTAGCTACACTTAGACACACTTAGCTACACTTAGACACACTTAGACACACTTAGCTACACTTTGACACACTTAGCTACACTTTGACACACTTAGCTACACTTAGACACACTTAGCTACACTTAGTCACACTTTGCTACACTTAGACACACTTAGCTACACTTAGACACACTTAGCTACACTTAGACACACTTAGCTACACTTAGACATACTTAGACACACTTAGCTACACTTAGACACACTTAGCTACACTTAGACACACTTAGACACACTTAGACACACTTAGCTACACTTAGCTACACTTAGACACACTTAGACACACTTAGCTACACTTAGACACACTTAGCTACACTTAGTCACACTTAGCTACACTTAGACACACTTAGCTACACTTAGCTACACTTAGACACACTTAGACACACTTAACTACACTTAGACACACTTAGACACACTTAGCTACACTTAGACACACTTAGCTACACTTAGACACACTTAGACACACTTAGCTACACTTTGACACACTTAGCTACACTTAGACACACTTAGCTACACTTAGACACACTTAGCTACACTTAGTCACACTTAGCTACACTTAGACACACTTAGACACACTTAGCTACACTTAGACACACTTAGCTACACTTAGACACACTTAGACACACTTAGACACACTTAGCTACACTTAGCTACACTTAGACACACTTAGACACACTTAGCTACACTTAGACACACTTAGCTACACTTAGTCACACTTAGCTACACTTAGACACACTTAGTTACACTTAGACAAACTTAGCTACACTTAGACACACTTAGCTACACTTAGCTACACTTAGACACACTTAGCTACACTTAGCTACACTTAGACACACTTAGCTACACTTAGCTACACTTAGACACACTTAGCTACACTTTGACACACTTAGACACACTTAGCTACACTTAGACACACTTAGCTACACTTAGCTACACTTAGCAACACTTAGCTACACTTTGACACACTTAGCTACACTTAGACACACTTAGACACACTTAACTACACTTAGACACACTTAGACACACTTAGCTACACTTTGACACACTTAGACACACTTAGACACACTTAGCTACACTTAGACACACTTAGACACACTTAGACACACTTAGCTACACTTAGACACACTTAGCTACACTTAGTCACACTTAGCTACACTTAGACACACTTAGCTACACTTAGACACACTTAGACACACTTAGACACACTTAGCTACACTTAGACACACTTAGACACACTTAGACACACTTAGCTACACTTAGACACACTTAGCTACACTTAGTCACACTTAGCTACACTTAGACACACTTAGCTACACTTAGACACACTTAGCTACACTTAGACACACTTAGCTACACTTAGACACACTTAGACACACTTAGCTACACTTAGACACACTTAGCTACACTTAGACACACTTAGACACACTTAGCTACATTTTGACATACTTAGCTACACTTTGACACACTTAGCTACACTTTGACACACTTAGCTACACTTAGCTACACTTAGACACACTTAGCTACACTTAGCTACACTTAGCTACACTTAGCTACACTTAGACACACTTAGCTACACTTAGATACACTTAGACACACTTAGCTACACTTAGCTACACTTAGACACACTTAACTACACTTAGACACACTTAGACACACTTAGCTACACTTTGACACACTTAGACACACTTAGACACACTTAGCTACACTTAGACACACTTAGACACACTTAGACACACTTAGACACACTTAGCTACACTTAGACACACTTAGCTACACTTAGACACACTTAGCTACACTTAGACACACTTAGACACACTTAGCTACACTTTGACACACTTAGCTACACTTAGACACACTTAGCTACACTTAGACACACTTAGCTACACTTAGTCACACTTAGCTACACTTAGACACACTTAGCTACACTTAGACACACTTAGCTACACTTAGCTACACTTAGACACACTTAGACACACTTAGCTACACTTAGACACACTTAGCTACACTTAGACACACTTAGACACACTTAGCTACACTTTGACATACTTAGCTACACTTTGACATACTTAGCTACACTTAGACACACTTAGCTACACTTTGACACACTTAGCTACACTTAGACACACTTAGACACACTTAACTACACTTAGACACACTTAGACACACTTAGCTACACTTTGACACACTTAGACACACTTAGACACACTTAGCTACACTTAGACACACTTAGACACACTTAGACACACTTAGCTACACTTAGACACACTTAGCTACACTTAGACACACTTAGCTACACTTAGACACACTTAGACACACTTAGCTACACTTTGACACACTTAGCTACACTTTGACACACTTAGCTACACTTAGACACACTTAGCTACACTTAGTCACACTTTGCTACACTTAGACACACTTAGCTACACTTAGACACACTTAGCTACACTTAGACACACTTAGCTACACTTAGACATACTTAGACACACTTAGCTACACTTAGACACACTTAGCTACACTTAGACACACTTAGACACACTTAGACACACTTAGCTACACTTAGCTACACTTAGACACACTTAGACACACTTAGCTACACTTAGACACACTTAGCTACACTTAGTCACACTTAGCTACACTTAGACACACTTAGCTACACTTAGCTACACTTAGACACACTTAGACACACTTAACTACACTTAGACACACTTAGACACACTTAGCTACACTTAGACACACTTAGCTACACTTAGACACACTTAGACACACTTAGCTACACTTTGACACACTTAGCTACACTTAGACACACTTAGCTACACTTAGACACACTTAGCTACACTTAGTCACACTTAGCTACACTTAGACACACTTAGACACACTTAGCTACACTTAGACACACTTAGCTACACTTAGACACACTTAGACACACTTAGACACACTTAGCTACACTTAGCTACACTTAGACACACTTAGACACACTTAGCTACACTTAGACACACTTAGCTACACTTAGTCACACTTAGCTACACTTAGACACACTTAGTTACACTTAGACACACTTAGCTACACTTAGACACACTTAGCTACACTTAGCTACACTTAGACACACTTAGCTACACTTAGCTACACTTAGACACACTTAGCTACACTTAGCTACACTTAGACACACTTAGCTACACTTTGACACACTTAGACACACTTAGCTACACTTAGACACACTTAGCTACACTTAGCTACACTTAGCAACACTTAGCTACACTTTGACACACTTAGCTACACTTAGACACACTTAGACACACTTAACTACACTTAGACACACTTAGACACACTTAGCTACACTTTGACACACTTAGACACACTTAGACACACTTAGCTACACTTAGACACACTTAGACACACTTAGACACACTTAGCTACACTTAGACACACTTAGCTACACTTAGTCACACTTAGCTACACTTAGACACACTTAGCTACACTTAGACACACTTAGACACACTTAGACACACTTAGCTACACTTAGACACACTTAGACACACTTAGACACACTTAGCTACACTTAGACACACTTAGCTACACTTAGTCACACTTAGCTACACTTAGACACACTTAGCTACACTTAGACACACTTAGCTACACTTAGACACACTTAGCTACACTTAGACACACTTAGACACACTTAGCTACACTTAGACACACTTAGCTACACTTAGACACACTTAGACACACTTAGCTACATTTTGACATACTTAGCTACACTTTGACATACTTAGCTACACTTAGACACACTTAGCTACACTTTGACACACTTAGCTACACTTAGACTAACTTAGACACACTTAACTACACTTAGACACACTTAGACACACTTAGCTACACTTTGACACACTTAGACACACTTAGACACACTTAGCTACACTTAGACACACTTAGACACACTTAGCTACACTTAGACACACTTAGCTACACTTAGACACACTTAGCTACACTTAGACACACTTAGACACACTTAGCTACACTTTGACACACTTAGCTACACTTAGACACACTTAGCTACACTTAGACACACTTAGCTACACTTAGTCACACTTAGCTACACTTAGACACACTTAGCTACACTTAGACACACTTAGCTACACTTAGCTACACTTAGACACACTTAGCTACACTTAGCAACACTTAGCTACACTTTGACACACTTAGCTACACTTAGACACACTTAGACACACTTAACTACACTTAGACACACTTAGACACACTTAGCTACACTTTGACACACTTAGACACACTTAGACACACTTAGCTACACTTAGACACACTTAGACACACTTAGACACACTTAGCTACACTTAGACACACTTAGCTACACTTAGTCACACTTAGCTACACTTAGACACACTTAGCTACACTTAGACACACTTAGCTACACTTAGACACACTTAGCTACACTTAGACACACTTAGCTACACTTAGACATACTTAGCTACACTTAGACACACTTAGACACACTTAGATACACTTAGACACACTTAGCTACACTTAGACATACTTAGACACACTTAGACACACTTAGCTACACTTAGACACACTTAGCTACACTTAGACACACTTAGACACACTTAGACACACTTAGACACACTTAGCTACACTTAGACATACTTAGCTACACTTAGACACACTTAGACACACTTAGATACACTTAGACACACTTAGCTACACTTAGATACACTTAGACACACTTAGACACACTTAGCTACACTTAGACACACTTAGCTACACTTAGACACACTTAGCTACACTTTGACACACTTAGCTACACTTAGACACACTTAGCTACACTTAGACACACTTAGACACACCTAGACACACTTAGCTACACTTAGACATACTTAGCTACACTTAGCTACACTTAGACACACTTGGCTACACTTAGACACACTTAGCTACACTTAGACACACTTAGACACACTTAGCTACACTTAGACACACTTAGCTACACTTAGACACACTTAGCTACACTTTGACACACTTAGACACACTTAGCTACACTTAGACACACTTAGCTACACTTAGACACACTTAGACACACTTAGATACACTTAGACACACTTAGCTACACTTAGACACACTTAGACACACTTAGACACACTTAGCTACACTTAGACACACTTAGCTACACTTAGACACACTTAGACACACTTAGACACACTTAGACACACTTAGCTACACTTAGACATACTTAGCTACACTTAGACACACTTAGACACACTTAGATACACTTAGACACACTTAGCTACACTTAGACACACTTAGACACACTTAGACACACTTAGCTATACTTAGACACACTTAGCTACACTTAGACACACTTAGCTACACTTTGACACACTTAGCTATACTTAGACACACTTAGCTACACTTAGACACACTTAGACACACCTAGACACACTTAGCTACACTTAGACATACTTAGCTACACTTAGCTACACTTAGACACACTTAGCTACACTTAGACACACTTAGCTACACTTAGACACAATTAGACACACTTAGCTACACTTAGACACACTTAGCTACACTTAGACACACTTAGCTACACTTTGACACACTTAGCTACACTTAGCTACACTTAGACACACTTAGCTACACTTAGCTACACTTAGCTACACTTAGCTACACTTAGACACACTTAGCTACACTTAGATACACTTAGACACACTTAGCTACACTTAGCTACACTTAGACACACTTAACTACACTTAGACACACTTAGACACACTTAGCTACACTTTGACACACTTAGACACACTTAGACACACTTAGCTACACTTAGACACACTTAGACACACTTAGACACACTTAGACACACTTAGCTACACTTAGACACACTTAGCTACACTTAGACACACTTAGCTACACTTAGACACACTTAGACACACTTAGCTACACTTTGACACACTTAGCTACACTTAGACACACTTAGCTACACTTAGACACACTTAGCTACACTTAGTCACACTTAGCTACACTTAGACACACTTAGCTACACTTAGACACACTTAGCTACACTTAGCTACACTTAGACACACTTAGACACACTTAGCTACACTTAGACACACTTAGCTACACTTAGACACACTTAGACACACTTAGCTACACTTTGACATACTTAGCTACACTTTGACATACTTAGCTACACTTAGACACACTTAGCTACACTTTGACACACTTAGCTACACTTAGACACACTTAGACACACTTAACTACACTTAGACACACTTAGACACACTTAGCTACACTTTGACACACTTAGACACACTTAGACACACTTAGCTACACTTAGACACACTTAGACACACTTAGACACACTTAGCTACACTTAGACACACTTAGCTACACTTAGACACACTTAGCTACACTTAGACACACTTAGACACACTTAGCTACACTTTGACACACTTAGCTACACTTTGACACACTTAGCTACACTTAGACACACTTAGCTACACTTAGTCACACTTTGCTACACTTAGACACACTTAGCTACACTTAGACACACTTAGCTACACTTAGACACACTTAGCTACACTTAGACATACTTAGACACACTTAGCTACACTTAGACACACTTAGCTACACTTAGACACACTTAGACACACTTAGACACACTTAGCTACACTTAGCTACACTTAGACACACTTAGACACACTTAGCTACACTTAGACACACTTAGCTACACTTAGTCACACTTAGCTACACTTAGACACACTTAGCTACACTTAGCTACACTTAGACACACTTAGACACACTTAACTACACTTAGACACACTTAGACACACTTAGCTACACTTAGACACACTTAGCTACACTTAGACACACTTAGACACACTTAGCTACACTTTGACACACTTAGCTACACTTAGACACACTTAGCTACACTTAGACACACTTAGCTACACTTAGTCACACTTAGCTACACTTAGACACACTTAGACACACTTAGCTACACTTAGACACACTTAGCTACACTTAGACACACTTAGACACACTTAGACACACTTAGCTACACTTAGCTACACTTAGACACACTTAGACACACTTAGCTACACTTAGACACACTTAGCTACACTTAGTCACACTTAGCTACACTTAGACACACTTAGTTACACTTAGACACACTTAGCTACACTTAGACACACTTAGCTACACTTAGCTACACTTAGACACACTTAGCTACACTTAGCTACACTTAGACACACTTAGCTACACTTAGCTACACTTAGACACACTTAGCTACACTTTGACACACTTAGACACACTTAGCTACACTTAGACACACTTAGCTACACTTAGCTACACTTAGCAACACTTAGCTACACTTTGACACACTTAGCTACACTTAGACACACTTAGACACACTTAACTACACTTAGACACACTTAGACACACTTAGCTACACTTTGACACACTTAGACACACTTAGACACACTTAGCTACACTTAGACACACTTAGACACACTTAGACACACTTAGCTACACTTAGACACACTTAGCTACACTTAGTCACACTTAGCTACACTTAGACACACTTAGCTACACTTAGACACACTTAGACACACTTAGACACACTTAGCTACACTTAGACACACTTAGACACACTTAGACACACTTAGCTACACTTAGACACACTTAGCTACACTTAGTCACACTTAGCTACACTTAGACACACTTAGCTACACTTAGACACACTTAGCTACACTTAGACACACTTAGCTACACTTAGACACACTTAGACACACTTAGCTACACTTAGACACACTTAGCTACACTTAGACACACTTAGACACACTTAGCTACATTTTGACATACTTAGCTACACTTTGACATACTTAGCTACACTTAGACACACTTAGCTACACTTTGACACACTTAGCTACACTTAGACTAACTTAGACACACTTAACTACACTTAGACACACTTAGACACACTTAGCTACACTTTGACACACTTAGACACACTTAGACACACTTAGCTACACTTAGACACACTTAGACACACTTAGCTACACTTAGACACACTTAGCTACACTTAGACACACTTAGCTACACTTAGACACACTTAGACACACTTAGCTACACTTTGACACACTTAGCTACACTTAGACACACTTAGCTACACTTAGACACACTTAGCTACACTTAGTCACACTTAGCTACACTTAGACACACTTAGCTACACTTAGACACACTTAGCTACACTTAGCTACACTTAGACACACTTAGCTACACTTAGCAACACTTAGCTACACTTTGACACACTTAGCTACACTTAGACACACTTAGACACACTTAACTACACTTAGACACACTTAGACACACTTAGCTACACTTTGACACACTTAGACACACTTAGACACACTTAGCTACACTTAGACACACTTAGACACACTTAGACACACTTAGCTACACTTAGACACACTTAGCTACACTTAGTCACACTTAGCTACACTTAGACACACTTAGCTACACTTAGACACACTTAGCTACACTTAGACACACTTAGCTACACTTAGACACACTTAGCTACACTTAGACATACTTAGCTACACTTAGACACACTTAGACACACTTAGATACACTTAGACACACTTAGCTACACTTAGACATACTTAGACACACTTAGACACACTTAGCTACACTTAGACACACTTAGCTACACTTAGACACACTTAGACACACTTAGACACACTTAGACACACTTAGCTACACTTAGACATACTTAGCTACACTTAGACACACTTAGACACACTTAGATACACTTAGACACACTTAGCTACACTTAGATACACTTAGACACACTTAGACACACTTAGCTACACTTAGACACACTTAGCTACACTTAGACACACTTAGCTACACTTTGACACACTTAGCTACACTTAGACACACTTAGCTACACTTAGACACACTTAGACACACCTAGACACACTTAGCTACACTTAGACATACTTAGCTACACTTAGCTACACTTAGACACACTTGGCTACACTTAGACACACTTAGCTACACTTAGACACACTTAGACACACTTAGCTACACTTAGACACACTTAGCTACACTTAGACACACTTAGCTACACTTTGACACACTTAGACACACTTAGCTACACTTAGACACACTTAGCTACACTTAGACACACTTAGACACACTTAGATACACTTAGACACACTTAGCTACACTTAGACACACTTAGACACACTTAGACACACTTAGCTACACTTAGACACACTTAGCTACACTTAGACACACTTAGACACACTTAGACACACTTAGACACACTTAGCTACACTTAGACATACTTAGCTACACTTAGACACACTTAGACACACTTAGATACACTTAGACACACTTAGCTACACTTAGACACACTTAGACACACTTAGACACACTTAGCTACACTTAGACACACTTAGCTACACTTAGACACACTTAGCTACACTTTGACACACTTAGCTATACTTAGACACACTTAGCTACACTTAGACACACTTAGACACACCTAGACACACTTAGCTACACTTAGACATACTTAGCTACACTTAGCTACACTTAGACACACTTAGCTACACTTAGACACACTTAGCTACACTTAGACACAATTAGACACACTTAGCTACACTTAGACACACTTAGCTACACTTAGACACACTTAGCTACACTTTGACACACTTAGACATACTTAGCTACACTTAGACACACTTAGCTACACTTAGACACACTTAGACACACTTAGCTACACTTAGACACACTTAGACACACTTAGCTACACTTAGACACACTTAGCTACACTTAGACACACTTAGCTACACTTAGCTACACTTAGACACACTTAGCTACACTTAGACATACTTAGCTACACTTAGACACACTTAGCTACACTTAGTCACACTTAGACACAATTAGACACACTTAGTTACACTTAGCTACACTTAGCTACACTTAGACACACTTAGCTACACTTAGTCACACTTAGCTACACTTAGTCACACTTAGCTACACTTAGACACACTTAGCTACACTTAGTCACACTTAGCTACACTTAGACACACTTAGACACAATTAGACACACTTAGCTACACTTAGCTACACTTAGACACACTTAGCTACACTTAGACACACTTAGACACACTTAGCTACACTTAGACACACTTAGCTACACTTAGTCACACTTAGCTACACTTTGACACACTTAGCTACACTTAGACACACTTAGCTACACTTTGACACACTTAGCTACACTTAGACACACTTAGCTACACTTAGACACACTTAGTCACACTTAGCTACACTTAGACACACTTAGACACACTTAGACACACTTAGACACACTTAGACACACTTAGACACACTTAGACATAATTAGACACACTTAGCTACACGTAGCTACACTTAGACACACTTAGCTACACTTAGACACACTTAGACACACTTAGCTACACTTAGACACACTTAGCTACACTTAGTCACACTTAGCTACACTTTGACACACTTAGCTACACTTAGACACACTTAGCTACACTTTGACACACTTAGCTACACTTAGACACACTTAGCTACACTTAGACACACTTAGTCACACTTAGCTACACTTAGACACACTTAGACACACTTAGACACACTTAGACACACTTAGACACACTTAGCTACACTTAGACACACTTAGCTACACTTAGACACACTTAGACACACTTAGCTACAATTTGACACACTTAGCTACACTTAGACACACTTAGCTACACTTAGCTACACTTATACACACTTAGACACACTTAGCTACATTTAGACACACTTAGCTACACTTAGCTACACTTAGCTACACTTAGACACACTTAGCTACACTTAGCTACACTTAGCTACACTTAGCTACACTTAGACACACTTAGCTACACTTAGACACACTTAGCTACACTTAGACACACTTAGCTACACTTAGACACACTTAGCTACACTTAGACACACTTAGCTACACTTAGACATACTTAGCTACACTTAGACACACTTAGACACACTTAGCTACACTTTGACACACTTAGCTACACTTAGACACACTTAGCTACACTTTGACACACTTAGCTACACTTAGACACACTTAGCTACACTTAGACACACTTAGCTACACTTAGACATACTTAGCTACACTTAGACACACTTAGACACACTTATACACACTTAGCTACACTTTGACACACTTAGCTACACTTAGACACACTTAGCTACACTTAGACACACTTAGCTACACTTAGACATACTTAGCTACACTTAGACACACTTAGACACACTTAGACACACTTAGCTACACTTAGACACACTTAGCTACACTTAGCAACACTTAGACACACTTAGACACACTTAGACACACTTAGCTACACTTTGACACACTTAGCTACACTTAGACACACTTAGCTACACTTAGACACACTTAGCTACACTTAGACATAATTAGCTACACTTAGACACACCTAGACACACTTAGCTACACTTAGACACACTTAGACACACTTAGCTACACTTAGACACACTTAGACACACTTAGTCACACTTAGCTACACTTAGCTACACTTAGATACACTTAGATACACTTAGATACACTTAGCTACACTTAGCTACACTTAGACACACTTAGCTACACTTAGACACACTTAGCTACACTTAGACACACTTAGTCACACTTAGCTACACTTAGACACACTTAGCTACACTTTGACACACTTAGCTACACTTAGACACACTTAGACACACTTAGCTACACTTAGACACACTTAGCTACACTTAGACACACTTAGCTACACTTAGCTACACTTAGACACACTTAGCTACACTTAGCTACACTTAGCTACACTTAGCTACACTTAGTTACACTTAGACACACTTAGCTACACTTTGACACACTTAGCTACACTTAGACACACTTAGCTACACTTAGACACACTTAGACACACTTAGATACACTTAGACACACTTAGCTACACTTAGACACACTTAGCTACACTTAGACACACTTAGCTACACTCAGACACACTTAGCTACACTTAGACACACTTAGCTACACTTAGACACACTTAGCTACACTTAGACACACTTAGCTACACTTAGACACACTTAGCTACACTTAGCTACACTTAGACACACTTAGCTACACTTAGCTACACTTAGCTACACTTAGACACACTTAGACATACTTAGCTACACTTAGACACACTTAGCTACACTTAGACACACTTAGCTACACTTAGACACACTTAGCTACACTTAGACACACTTAGCTACACTTAGACACACTTAGCTACACTTAGACACATTTAGCTACACTTAGACACACTTAGCTACACTTAGACACACTTAGCTACACTTAGACACACTTAGCTACACTTAGATACACTTAGCTACACTTTGACACACTTAGTCACACTTAGCTACACTTAGCTACACTTAGCTACACTTAGCTACACTTAGACACACTTAGACACACTTAGCTACACTTAGACACACTTAGACACACTTAGACACACTTAGTCACACTTAGCTACACTTAGCTACACTTAGTCACACTTAGCTACACTTTGACACACTTAGCTATACTTAGACACACTTAGCTACACTTAGACACACTTAGTCACACTTAGCTACACTTAGCTACACTTAGTCACACTTAGACACACTTAGCTACACTTAGCTACACTTAGACACACTTAGACACACTTAGACACACTTAGCTACACTTAGCTACACTTAGCTACACTTAGACACACTTAGCTACACTTAGACACACTTAGCTACACTTAGACACACTTAGCTACACTTAGCTACACTTAGACACACTTAGCTACACTTAGACACACTTAGACACACTTAGCTACACTTTGACACACTTAGACACACTTAGCTACACTTAGACACACTTAGCTACACTTAGCTACACTTAGACACACTTAGCTACACTTAGCTACACTTAGCTACACTTAGACACACTTAGCTACACTTAGACACACTTAGCTACACTTAGCTACACTTAGACACACTTAGACACACTTAGACACACTTAGCTACACTTAGACACACTTAGACACACTTAGACACACTTAGCTACACTTAGACACACTTAGACACACTTAGCTACACTTAGACACACTTAGACACACTTAGACACACTTAGCTACACTTTGACACACTTAGCTACACTTAGACACACTTAGACAAACTTAGACACACTTAGCTACACTTAGACACACTTAGCTACACTTAGACACACTTAGACACACTTAGACACACTTAGCTACACTTTGACACACTAGCTACACTTAGACACACTTAGACACACTTAGACACACTTAGCTACACTTTGACACACTTAGCTACACTTAGACACACTTAGACACACTTAGACACACTTAGCTACACTTAGACACACTTAGCTACACTTAGACACACTTAGACACACTTAGACACACTTAGCTACACTTTGACACACTAGCTACACTTAGACACACTTAGACACACTTAGACACACTTAGCTACACTTTGACACACTTAGCTACACTTAGACACACTTAGACACACTTAGACACACTTAGCTACACTTAGACACACTTAGACACACTTAGCTACACTTAACTACACTTAGACACACTTAGACACACTTAGACACACTTAGCTACACTTAGCTACACTTAGCTACACTTAGACACACTTAGCTACACTTAGACACACTTAGCTACACTTAGACACACTTAGACACACTTAGCTACACTTAGACACACTTAGCTACACTTAGACACACTTAGCTACACTTAGACACACTTAGACACACTTAGCTACACTTTGACACACTTAGCTACACTTAGACACACTTATACACACTTAGACACACTTAGCTACACTTAGACACACTTAGACACACTTAGCTACACTTAGACACACTTAGCTACACTTAGACACACTTAGCTACACTTAGACACACTTAGCTACACTTAGACACACTTAGACACACTTAGACACACTTAGCTACACTTAGACACACTTAGACACACTTAGCTACACTTAGTCACACTTAGCTACACTTAGACACACTTAGCTACACTTAGACACACTTAGCTACACTTAGACACACTTAGTTACACTTAGACACACTTAGCTACACTTAGTCACACTTAGCTACACTTAGACACACTTAGACACACTTAGCTACACTTTGACAGACTTAGCTACACTTAGACACACTTAGCTACACTTAGACACACTTAGCTACACTTAGACACACTTAGCTACACTTAGACACACTTAGCTACACTTAGCTACACTTAGACACACTTAGCTACACTTAGACACACTTAGCTACACTTAGACACACTTAGCTACACTTAGACACACTTAGCTACACTTAGCTACACTTAGCTACACTTAGCTACACTTAGACACACTTAGCTACACTTAGATACACTTAGACACACTTAGCTACACTTAGCTACACTTAGACACACTTAACTACACTTAGACACACTTAGACACACTTAGCTACACTTTGACACACTTAGACACACTTAGACACACTTAGCTACACTTAGACACACTTAGACACACTTAGACACACTTAGACACACTTAGCTACACTTAGACACACTTAGCTACACTTAGACACACTTAGCTACACTTAGACACACTTAGACACACTTAGCTACACTTTGACACACTTAGCTACACTTAGACACACTTAGCTACACTTAGACACACTTAGCTACACTTAGTCACACTTAGCTACACTTAGACACACTTAGCTATACTTAGACACACTTAGCTACACTTAGCTACACTTAGACACACTTAGACACACTTAGCTACACTTAGACACACTTAGCTACACTTAGACACACTTAGACACACTTAGCTACACTTTGACATACTTAGCTACACTTTGACATACTTAGCTACACTTAGACACACTTAGCTACACTTTGACACACTTAGCTACACTTAGACACACTTAGACACACTTAACTACACTTAGACACACTTAGACACACTTAGCTACACTTTGACACACTTAGACACACTTAGACACACTTAGCTACACTTAGACACACTTAGACACACTTAGACACACTTAGCTACACTTAGACACACTTAGCTACACTTAGACACACTTAGCTACACTTAGACACACTTAGACACACTTAGCTACACTTTGACACACTTAGCTACACTTACACACACTTAGCTACACTTAGACACACTTAGCTACACTTAGTCACACTTTGCTACACTTAGACACACTTAGCTACACTTAGACACACTTAGCTACACTTAGACACACTTAGCTACACTTAGACATACTTAGACACACTTAGCTACACTTAGACACACTTAGCTACACTTAGACACACTTAGACACACTTAGACACACTTAGCTACACTTAGCTACACTTAGACACACTTAGACACACTTAGCTACACTTAGACACACTTAGCTACACTTAGTCACACTTAGCTACACTTAGACACACTTAGCTACACTTAGCTACACTTAGACACACTTAGACACACTTAACTACACTTAGACACACTTAGACACACTTAGCTACACTTAGACACACTTAGCTACACTTAGACACACTTAGACACACTTAGCTACACTTTGACACACTTAGCTACACTTAGACACACTTAGCTACACTTAGACACACTTAGCTACACTTAGTCACACTTAGCTACACTTAGACACACTTAGACACACTTAGCTACACTTAGACACACTTAGCTACACTTAGACACACTTAGACACACTTAGACACACTTAGCTACACTTAGCTACACTTAGACACACTTAGACACACTTAGCTACACTTAGACACACTTAGCTACACTTAGTCACACTTAGCTACACTTAGACACACTTAGTTACACTTAGACACACTTAGCTACACTTAGACACACTTAGCTACACTTAGCTACACTTAGACACACTTAGCTACACTTAGCTACACTTAGACACACTTAGCTACACTTAGCTACACTTAGACACACTTAGCTACACTTTGACACACTTAGACACACTTAGCTACACTTAGACACACTTAGCTACACTTAGCTACACTTAGCAACACTTAGCTACACTTTGACACACTTAGCTACACTTAGACACACTTAGACACACTTAACTACACTTAGACACACTTAGACACACTTAGCTACACTTTGACACACTTAGACACACTTAGACACACTTAGCTACACTTAGACACACTTAGACACACTTAGACACACTTAGCTACACTTAGACACACTTAGCTACACTTAGTCACACTTAGCTACACTTAGACACACTTAGCTACACTTAGACACACTTAGACACACTTAGACACACTTAGCTACACTTAGACACACTTAGACACACTTAGACACACTTAGCTACACTTAGACACACTTAGCTACACTTAGTCACACTTAGCTACACTTAGACACACTTAGCTACACTTAGACACACTTAGCTACACTTAGACACACTTAGCTACACTTAGACACACTTAGACACACTTAGCTACACTTAGACACACTTAGCTACACTTAGACACACTTAGACACACTTAGCTACATTTTGACATACTTAGCTACACTTTGACATACTTAGCTACACTTAGACACACTTAGCTACACTTTGACACACTTAGCTACACTTAGACTAACTTAGACACACTTAACTACACTTAGACACACTTAGACACACTTAGCTACACTTTGACACACTTAGACACACTTAGACACACTTAGCTACACTTAGATACACTTAGACACACTTAGCTACACTTAGACACATTTAGCTACACTTAGACACACTTAGCTACACTTAGACACACTTAGACACACTTAGCTACACTTTGACACACTTAGCTACACTTAGACACACTTAGCTACACTTAGACACACTTAGCTACACTTAGTCACACTTAGCTACACTTAGACACACTTAGCTACACTTAGACACACTTAGCTACACTTAGCTACACTTAGACACACTTAGCTACACTTAGCAACACTTAGCTACACTTTGACACACTTAGCTACACTTAGACACACTTAGACACACTTAACTACACTTAGACACACTTAGACACACTTAGCTACACTTTGACACACTTAGACACACTTAGACACACTTAGCTACACTTAGACACACTTAGACACACTTAGACACACTTAGCTACACTTAGACACACTTAGCTACACTTAGTCACACTTAGCTACACTTAGACACACTTAGCTACACTTAGACACACTTAGCTACACTTAGACACACTTAGCTACACTTAGACACACTTAGCTACACTTAGACATACTTAGCTACACTTAGACACACTTAGACACACTTAGATACACTTAGACACACTTAGCTACACTTAGACATACTTAGACACACTTAGACACACTTAGCTACACTTAGACACACTTAGCTACACTTAGACACACTTAGACACACTTAGACACACTTAGACACACTTAGCTACACTTAGACATACTTAGCTACACTTAGACACACTTAGACACACTTAGATACACTTAGACACACTTAGCTACACTTAGATACACTTAGACACACTTAGACACACTTAGCTACACTTAGACACACTTAGCTACACTTAGACACACTTAGCTACACTTTGACACACTTAGCTACACTTAGACACACTTAGCTACACTTAGACACACTTAGACACACCTAGACACACTTAGCTACACTTAGACATACTTAGCTACACTTAGCTACACTTAGACACACTTGGCTACACTTAGACACACTTAGCTACACTTAGACACACTTAGACACACTTAGCTACACTTAGACACACTTAGCTACACTTAGACACACTTAGCTACACTTTGACACACTTAGACACACTTAGCTACACTTAGACACACTTAGCTACACTTAGACACACTTAGACACACTTAGATACACTTAGACACACTTAGCTACACTTAGACACACTTAGACACACTTAGACACACTTAGCTACACTTAGACACACTTAGCTACACTTAGACACACTTAGACACACTTAGACACACTTAGACACACTTAGCTACACTTAGACATACTTAGCTACACTTAGACACACTTAGACACACTTAGATACACTTAGACACACTTAGCTACACTTAGACACACTTAGACACACTTAGACACACTTAGCTACACTTAGACACACTTAGCTACACTTAGACACACTTAGCTACACTTTGACACACTTAGCTATACTTAGACACACTTAGCTACACTTAGACACACTTAGACACACCTAGACACACTTAGCTACACTTAGACATACTTAGCTACACTTAGCTACACTTAGACACACTTAGCTACACTTAGACACACTTAGCTACACTTAGACACACTTAGCTACACTTTGACACACTTAGACACACTTAGCTACACTTAGACACACTTAGCTACACTTAGACACACTTAGACACACTTAGATACACTTAGACACACTTAGCTACACTTAGACACACTTAGACACACTTAGACACACTTAGCTACACTTAGACACACTTAGCTACACTTAGACACACTTAGACACACTTAGACACACTTAGACACACTTAGCTACACTTAGACACACTTAGACACACTTAGACACACTTAGACACACTTAGCTACACTTAGTCACACTTAGCTACACTTAGACACACTTAGCTACACTTAGACACACTTAGACACACTTAGACACACTTAGACACACTTAGACACACTTAGACACACTTAGACACACTTAGCTACACTTAGACACACTTAGCTACACTTAGTCACACTTAGCTACACTTAGCTACACTTAGACACACTTAGACATACTTAGCTACACTTAGCTATACTTAGCTACACTTAGACACACTTAGCTACACTTAGAAAAACTCAGGGATACACTTAGATACACTTAGCTACACTTAGACACACTTAGCTACACTTAGACACACTTAGACACACTTAGACACACTTAGCTACACTTAGCTACACTTAGACACACTTAGACACACTTACACACACTTAGCTACACTTAGCTACACTTAGCTACACTTAGACACACTTAGACACACTTAGACACACTTAGCTACACTTAGCTACACTTAGACACACTTAGCTACACTTAGCTACACTTAGCTACACTTAGCTACACTTAGTCACACTTAGCTACACTTAGACACACTTAGCTACACTTAGACACACTTAGCTACACTTAGACACACTTAGACACACTTAGCTACACTTAGACACACTTAGCTACACTTAGACACACTTAGACACACTTAGACACACTTAGCTATACTTAGACACACTTAGCTACACTTAGACACACTTAGACACACTTAGACACAATTAGACACACTTAGTTACACTTAGCTACACTTAGACACACTTAGACACACTTAGCTACACTTAGCTACACTTAGCTACACTTAGACACACTTAGCTACACTTTGACACACTTAGCTACACTTAGACACACTTAGCTACACTTAGACACACTTAGACACACTTAGCTACACTTAGCTACACTTAGACACACTTAGATACACTTAGACACACTTAGCTACTCTTAGACACACTTAGACACACTTAGCTACACTTAGACACACTTAGACACAATTAGACATACTTAGTTACACTTAGATACACTTAGCTACACTTAGACACACTTAGACACACTTAGACACACTTAGCTACACTTAGACACACTTAGCTAAACTTAGTCACACTTAGCTACACTTAGACACACTTAGCTACACTTAGACACACTTAGCTACACTTAGACACACTTAGCTACACTTAGACACACTTAGACACACTTAGCTACACTTAGACACACTTAGCTACACTTAGACACACTTAGACACACTTAGCTACATTTTGACATACTTAGCTACACTTTGACATACTTAGCTACACTAGGACACACTTAGCTACACTTTGACACACTTAGCTACACTTAGACTAACTTAGACACACTTAACTACACTTAGACACACTTAGACACACTTAGCTACACTTTGACACACTTAGACACACTTAGACACACTTAGCTACACTTAGACACACTTAGACACACTTAGCTACACTTAGACACACTTAGCTACACTTAGACACACTTAGCTACACTTAGATACACTTAGACACACTTAGCTACACTTTGACACACTTAGCTACAATTAGACACACTTAGCTACACTTAGACACACTTAGCTACACTTAGTCACACTTAGCTACACTTAGACACACTTAGCTACACTTAGACACACTTAGCTACACTTAGCTACACTTAGACACACTTAGCTACACTTAGCAACACTTAGCTACACTTTGACACACTTAGCTACACTTAGACACACTTAGACACACTTAACTACACTTAGACACACTTAGACACACTTAGCTACACTTTGACACACTTAGACACACTTAGACACACTTAGCTACACTTAGACACACTTAGACACACTTAGACACACTTAGCTACACTTAGACACACTTAGCTACACTTAGTCACACTTAGCTACACTTAGACACACTTAGCTACACTTAGACACAGTTAGCTACACTTAGACACACTTAGCTACACTTAGACACACTTAGCTACACTTAGACATACTTAGCTACACTTAGACACACTTAGACACACTTAGATACACTTAGACACACTTAGCTACACTTAGACATACTTAGACACACTTAGACACACTTAGCTACACTTAGACACACTTAGCTACACTTAGACACACTTAGACACACTTAGACACACTTAGACACACTTAGCTACACTTAGACATACTTAGCTACACTTAGACACACTTAGACACACTTAGATACACTTAGACACACTTAGCTACACTTAGATACACTTAGACACACTTAGACACACTTAGCTACACTTAGACACACTTAGCTACACTTAGACACACTTAGCTACACTTTGACACACTTAGCTACACTTAGACACACTTAGCTACACTTAGACACACTTAGACACACCTAGACACACTTAGCTACACTTAGACATACTTAGCTACACTTAGCTACACTTAGACACACTTGGCTACACTTAGACACACTTAGCTACACTTAGACACACTTAGACACACTTAGCTACACTTAGACACACTTAGCTACACTTAGACACACTTAGCTACACTTTGACACACTTAGACACACTTAGCTACACTTAGACACACTTAGCTACACTTAGACACACTTATACACACTTAGATACACTTAGACACACTTAGCTACACTTAGACACACTTAGACACACTTAGACACACTTAGCTACACTTAGACACACTTAGCTACACTTAGACACACTTAGACACACTTAGACACACTTAGACACACTTAGCTACACTTAGACATACTTAGCTACACTTAGACACACTTAGACACACTTAGATACACTTAGACACACTTAGCTACACTTAGACACACTTAGACACACTTAGACACACTTAGCTACACTTAGACACACTTAGCTACACTTAGACACACTTAGCTACACTTTGACACACTTAGCTATACTTAGACACACTTAGCTACACTTAGACACACTTAGACACACCTAGACACACTTAGCTACACTTAGACATACTTAGCTACACTTAGCTACACTTAGACACACTTAGCTACACTTAGACACACTTAGCTACACTTAGACACAATTAGACACACTTAGCTACACTTAGACACACTTAGCTACACTTAGACACACTTAGCTACACTTTGACACACTTAGACACACTTAGCTATACTTAGACACACTTAGCTACACTTAGACACACTTTGACACACTTAGCTACACTTAGACACACTTAGACACACTTAGCTACACTTAGACACACTTAGCTACACTTAGACACACTTAGCTACACTTAGCTACACTTAGACACACTTAGCTACACTTAGACATACTTAGCTACACTTAGACACACTTAGCTACACTTAGACACACTTAGCTACACTTAGACACACTTAGCTACACTTAGACACACTTAGCTACACTTAGACACACTTAGCTACACTTAGACACACTTAGCTACACTTAGACACACTTAGACACAATTAGACACACTTAGTTACACTTAGCTACACTTAGACACACTTAGACATACTTAGCTACACTTAGACACACTTAGCTACACTTAGACACACTTAGCTACACTTAGATACACTTAGCTACACTTAGACACACTTAGCTACACTTAGACACACTTAGACACACTTAGACACACTTAGCTACACTTAGACACACTTAGACACACTTAGCTACACTTAGACACACTTAGCTACACTTAGACACACTTAGCTACACTTAGACACACTTAGCTATACTTAGAAAAACTCAGGGATACACTTAGATACACTTAGCTACACTTAGACACACTTAGACACACTTAGACACACTTAGACACACTTAGCTACACTTAGACACACTTAGACACACTTAGCTACACTTAGACACACTTAGCTACACGTAGACACACTTAGCTACACTTAGACACACTTAGCTATACTTAGAAAAACTCAGGGATACACTTAGATACACTTAGCTACACTTAGACGCACTTAGTTACACTTAGACACACTCAGGGATACACTTAGACACACTTAGCTACACTTAGACATACTTAGCTACACTTAGCTACACTTAGACACACTTAGCTACACTTAGACACACTTAGACACACTTAGCTACACTTAGACATACTTAGCTACACTTAGACACACTTAGCTATACTTAGCTACACTTAGACACACTTAGACACATTTAGCTACACTTAGACACACTTAGCTACACTTAGACACACTTAGCTACACTTAGCTATACTTAGCTACACTTAGACACACTTAGCTACACTTAGACACACTTAGCTACACTTAGACACACTCAGGAATACACTTAGACACACTTAGCTACACTTAGCTCACTTAGACACACTTAGCTACACTTAGACACACTCAGGAATACACTTAGACACACTTAGACACACTTAGCTACACTTAGACACACTTAGACACACTTAGCTATACTTAGACACACTTAGCTACACTTAGACACACTTAGCTACACTTAGACACACTTAGCTACACTTAGACACACTTAGATACACTTAGCTACACTTAGACACACTCAGGAATACACTTAGACACACTTAGCTACACTTAGACACACTCAGGAATACACTTAGACACACTTAGCTACACTTAGACACACTCAGGGATACACTTAGACACACTTAGACACACTTAGCTACACTTAGACACACTCAGGAATACACTTAGACACACTTAGCTATACTTAGCTCACTTAGACACACTTAGCTACACTTAGACACACTCAGGAATACACTTAGACACACTTAGCTACACTTAGACACACTCAGGGATACACTTAGACACACTTAGACACACTTAGCTACACTTAGACACACTTATCTACACTTAGCTACACTTAGCTACACTTAGACACACTTAGCTACACTTAGACACACTTAGACACACTTAGCTATACTTAGACACACTTAGCTACACTTAGACACACTTAGCTACACTTAGACACACTTAGCTACACTTAGACACACTCAGGGATACACTTAGACACACTTAGACACACTTAGCTACACTTAGACACACTTATCTACACTTAGCTACACTTAGCTACACTTAGACACACTTAGCTACACTTAGACACACTCAGGAATACACTTAGACACACTTAGCTACACTTAGACACACTCAGGAATACACTTAGACACACTTAGCTACACTTAGACACACTCAGGAATACACTTAGACACACTTAGCTACACTTAGACACACTCAGGAATACACTTAGACACACTTAGCTACACTTAGAAACACTTAGCTACACTTAGACACACTCAGGGATACACTTAGACACATTTAGACACACTTAGACACACTTAGCTACACTTAGACACACTTAGCTACACTTAGACACACTCAGGAATACACTTAGACACACTTAGCTACGCTTAGCTCACTTAGACATACTTAGCTACACTTAGACACACTCAGGAATACACTTAGACACACTTAGCTACACTTAGACACACTCAGGGATACACTTAGACACACTTAGACACACTTAGCTACACTTAGACACACTTATCTACACTTAGACATACTTAGCTACACTTAGACATACTTAGCTACACTTAGCTACACTTAGACACACTTAGCTACACTTAGCTACACTTAGACACACTTAGCTACACTTAGACACACTTAGACACACTTAGCTATACTTAGACACACTTAGCTACACTTAGACACACTTAGCTACACTTAGACACACTTAGCTACACTTAGACACACTCAGGGATACACTTAGACACACTTAGACACACTTAGCTACACTTTGACACACTTATTTACACTTAGACATACTTAGCTACGCTTAGACATACTTAGCTACACTTAGCTACACTTAGACACACTTAGCTACACTTAGCTACACTTAGACACACTTAGCTACACTTAGACACACTTAGACACACTTAGCTACACTTAGACACACTTAGCTACACTTAGACACACTTAGACACACTTAGCTACACTTAGACACACTTAGCTACACTTAGACACACTCAGAAATACACTTAGACACACTTAGCTACACTTAGACACACTCAGGGATACACTTAGACACACTTAGACATACTTAGCTACACTTAGACATACTTAGCTACACTTAGACACACTTAGCTACACTTAGACACACTCAGGAATACACTTAGACACACTTAGCCACACTTAGACACACTCAGGGATACACTTAGACACACTTAGACACATTTAGCTACACTTAGACACACTCAGGGATACACTTAGATAATTAGCTACACTTAGACAAACTCAGGGATACGCTTAAACACACTTATACATACTTAGACATACTTAGCTACACTTAGACATACTTAGCTACACTTAGACACACTTAGCTACACTTAGACACACTCAGGGATACACTTAGACACACTTAGACACACTTAGCTACACTTAGACACACTTATTTACACTTAGACATACTTAGCTACGCTTAGACATACTTAGCTACACTTAGCTACACTTAGACACACTTAGCTACACTTAGCTACACTTAGACACACTTAGCTACACTTAGACACACTTAGACACACTTAGCTACACTTAGACACACTTAGCTACACTTAGACACACTTAGACACACTTAGCTACACTTAGACACACTTAGCTACACTTAGACACACTCAGAAATACACTTAGACACACTTAGCTACACTTAGACACACTCAGGGATACACTTAGACACACTTAGACATACTTAGCTACACTTAGACATACTTAGCTACACTTAGACACACTTAGCTACACTTAGACACACTCAGGAATACACTTAGACACACTTAGCCACACTTAGACACACTCAGGGATACACTTAGACAC
This sequence comes from Osedax frankpressi, assembly GCA_964035775.1. NCBI lineage: Eukaryota > Metazoa > Annelida > Polychaeta > Sabellida > Siboglinidae > Osedax > Osedax frankpressi. Next base: position 1,676,714 of record OZ038315.1, on the reverse strand, counting down.
ACTTAGACACATTTAGCTACACTTAGACACACTCAGGGATACACTTAGACAATTAGCTACACTTAGACAAACTCAGGGATACGCTTAAACACACTTATACATACTTAGACATACTTAGCTACACTTAGACATACTTAGCTACACTTAGACACACTTAGCTACACTTAGACACACTTAGCTACACTTAGACATACTTAGCTACACTTAGACATACTTAGCTACACTTAGCTACACTTAGACACACTTAGCTACACTTAAACATACTCAGGGACACACATAGATACACTTAGCTACATTTAGATTTTTAATTACTAAATGGAGAGTATTTAAATAGAAGTTTTATAGTGTACGGTTTTGTAATTATATATATACGGTTATGTAAGAGTGTGCAGATGTGTGTGTGTGTGTGAGAGAGAGAGAGATATATATAGAGTGGGTGAGAGTCAGTGAATGTGTGTATCAATACGTGAGTGCGTTAGTGTTTGTTAAAATGTTTCAATGTATGATTGTATAGTGAGTGTGTGTATGTATGTGTGTGTATGTACGTATATATAAGTGAATATGTTAGTGTGTGCTAAAAACTGTGTTAAAGTGTTTAGGTGTATGTAAGACAGATTAGTACAATTAATAAAGTAAGATAATGTAATCAATCTATTATTCTTAATAATTGATATGTAATATAAGATATTAATCCACAAACATAATGCATGTATTATTATAGAGAGTTATTAAATAGTTATTAAATTAAATTATTATAGAGAGGTCCACTATTTTATCCGTCAGTGATTTACCAATATTATGCAATGGAATATCGTACGTGCATTTAAGTTTGTCGAAAACGCTGTAAAAACCGAATAGTACGAAAGTGAGGCAAATTGTGGGCGGGTCCACTGGGGTGTTATACTTGACCAGTGAGTAGCGGATGGACAAAGTGTTAAAAAAGGGAGTCCAGACAATGCAGTTGAAAATCTCAGGAAAATTCAACGTGTCTTTTCTGTAGCGTTTGGTGGATACGAACTGGGCCTAGTAAAGGTGACCTCACTATTAGCATGACCTCGTTTATTCGCTTGTCGTTGTAATATCTTCATTCCATGGAATGATATTTACATATAATCATAATTTATATTTAATTCATAGTTAATAAATTTGAATTGGATAATTATATAATTCAATAAATATAAGAAAGTTAAAGTAAGTTATAGTAAGTTATAGTAAGTTATTGTAAGTTATAGTAAGTTATAGTAAGTTATAGTAAGTTATAAGTTATAGTAAGTTATAGTAAGTTATAGTAAGTTATAGTAAGTTATTGTAAGTTATAGTAATTTATAGTAAGTTATAGTAAGTTATTGTAAGTTATAGTAAGTTATTGTAAGTTATAGTAAGGTATAGTAAGTTATAGTAAGTTATAGTAAGTTATAGTAAGTTATAGTAAGTTATAGTAAGTTATTGTAAGTTATAAGTTATAGTAAGTTATAGTAAGTTATAGTAAGTTATAGTAAGTTATAGTGAGTTATAGTAAGTTATAGTAAGTTATAGTAAGTTATATTAAGTTATTGTAAGTTATAGTAAGTTATAGTAAGTTATAGTAAGTTATAGTAAGTTATTGTAAGTTATAGTAAGTTATAGTAAGTTATAAGTTATAGTAAGTTGTAGTAAGTTATAGTAAGTTATAGTAAGTTGTTGTAAGTTATAGTAATTTCTAGTAAGTTATAAGTTATAGTAAGTTATAGTAAGTTATAGTAAGTTATAGTAAGTTATAGTGAGTTATAGTAAGTTATAGTAAGTTATAGTAAGTTATAGTAAGTTATAGTAAGTTATAGTAAGTTATAGTAAGTTATTGTAAGTTATAGTAACTTATAGTTAGTTATAAGTTATAGTAAGTTATAGTAAGTTATAGTAAGTTATAGTAATTTATAGTAAGTTATAAGTTATAGTAAGTTATAGTAAGTTATAGTAAGTTATAGTAAGTTATAGTAAGTTATAGTGAGTTATAGTAAGTTATAGTAAGTTATAGTAAGTTATCGTAAGTTATAAGTTATAGTAAGTTATAGTAAGTTATAGTAAGTTATTGTAAGTTATAGTAATTTATAGTAAGTTATAAGTTATAGTAAGTTATAGTAAGTTATAGTAAGTTATAGTAAGTTATAGTAAGTTATAGTGAGTTATAGTAAGTTATAGTAAGTTATAGTAAGTTATCGTAAGTTATAGTAAGTTATAGTAAGTTATTGTAAGTTATAGTAAGTTATAGTAAGTTATAGTAAGTTATAGTAAGTTATTGTAAGTTATAGTAAGTTATAGTAAGTTATAGTAAGTTATAGTAAGTTATAGTAAGTTATAGTAAGTTATAGTAAGTTATAGTAAGTTATAGTAAGTTATTGTAAGTTATAGTAATTTATAGTAAGTTATAGTAAGTTATAGTAAGTTATTGTAAGTTATAGTAATTTATAGTAAGTTATAAGTTATAGTAAGTTATAGTAAGTTATAGTAAGATATAGTAAGTTATAGTAAGTTATAGTAAGTTATAGTAAGTTGTAATGATATATATATTAAGTATAGATATGAGTAGTATTTAACTATAAAATAATAGTATTCAAAAGTAAGGTATTTATATGATTTATAGTTCTGTTTAATCTAATTAACTAATAAGAGATTACATAAGAATAAGTTACATAACTTCAAAATGTATGCAATCGATGATATAAATGCTTTGTAGAACTCCTAAAACTGTAGAGGCAACTGGCAGGTCCCGAAATTCTCGGAAGTGACCGGTCAACATTAAAAAGATAACGACTTGCCAAGATAATGGAGCCACACGTAACATCAGAAATGCCTTAACGTCTTGACCGCGAAACACGAAATTTCTCCTAGCGTCTGTGAACGTTAGTTTATAATTTAGAAACAATTATAGTTACCTTGACAACCAGTGTTTTATGTAAGATAAAGTTATCGACAGAAGGTAAAGAAGGTAAAGAACAAATCGAATAAAATCTGATAATTAATATTTACATTCACTAAAGAAAAATCCTTTATATAACAGTTAGCAGTGAAATAATCAAAGTGGTATATTAATTGACTCTGTTATATTAAAAAAAATAAAATCTCAACAAATAGATTCCCACGAGGATTTGGAGTATCCGTTAGTTGTTATTAGGTTAGCTCGACACATATTCAGGTATACGATGGCAGGATTGCAGCAAATGCATATGCAGCAATATATTGTAACGTAAAGAGTATGAGCACTACATTACCGCATATCACAGGCTTGGGACAGTAATAAACCTTTGCTACATACATAGGGTATCAGAAGGGCCAGGAGTACGGAATATCCGGTGCCGGCGATGATGAAAGATAGTGTATCGAGGTGAGAGGTCGGAAGACGTATTCCGAAGTAAAGCAAAACTGCCATCGAGATATACAATAATAATAAACAACCTTTTCCTGTCGGTAATATGTCGGTATATTAATTAAATAATATATATATATATATATATATATATATTACATTTTAACTTAACTGATCTGTATACAATAAATACTAATTAATTTATAATTAAGTTATTTATATCGTATATGATATATATATAGCAGTAGTAATAATAGTTTTTAATGTAGCTTTTACTTTATGTATCCTAACCAATAATAAACATATAACAATACCCATGACTACGTCTACAAACTTATATAACTCCACATGACAACTCTCCCCCCCCCCCGTAACCATATAACCTCAATGCTCCTTTACTCGGCTCCAAACACTACTTGACCCCGGTTTCCCAGATGCCTATTTAATCCTTGCATAATTAATTAAAACCTATCCGATATCAATTACAGTTATGTAACCCTAACTCCGTTGACGACCTTACTTCACCCCGGTGAACTGCTGACCGTTACATAGGTGATTACGGTTCAACGAGTTGCTCGGGAATAGAGGCTGAGCTGCTCGTCTGCTCGGAACGTTTTCATAGCAGACGTACAAGGCGAGTAGCCAAACTCCGTACATGGGAATGACATGTTTGTTGACGTTGGCTAGGTTGGACAGACGTACCCGGTGCAGAGTGATGCTTATCTGAAGTGAGAAGGTCGGGGTTGATGATATGGGGTGGGGATGTAGGGGCGAAGAGTGGAGTGTGGGGAAATGGGGGATAACAGCGAGGGGTGGTGATATGGAGTGGGCTTGTGGGGGCGAAGAGGTGACGTGTGGTGGATATGTGGGGGGTAAAAATGAGGTGTGGGATATGGGGGATAGGTGTGAGGTGCGTGGGAGTGGGGATGTAGGGATATAGGGGTGAGTGAGGAGTCTCCTAATACTACTCTACAGATTACTCCTAATACTTACCATAATAATACTCAAAAGGTAACCTTATTAGGTATTAGTATTCTAAACTATAATATGGAACTAGCTGAGACCACGGGTAACTACTAATACTAATAGACTAACCCTATTGCATGCTACATTCATGTAGTAAAGTACCAACGGGAACACGACGCAAATGAAACAGGTGTAGACTGTAGATATGCCTTCAACATAGGGACTCACGTACATGTTAGTAAACGTATGCTGTGGCTAGTGTGTTAAATATGTGTAAACGTAAGTTTGTTGAAGATTATACCGACACCGGAAGTCTTGAGGTAAATATTAACTAACCAACAATTCATCGCTTTTTCCAATTAAAGAATTTATTGAGTATGTTCTTAAAACTCTCTGCAGATATTTATTTCATGCGTGTTAGTATATCAATATACTTTATATATCTATACATATGTGCATTATTATATTGAAATTATATATATTTATACTGGTAGTTTAGAAGTTACATATTAATAATTATAAGTGTAACGGGATCTAACGGAGTCTTTTCTTGTCGGGCGAGAATCTCCCGAAGAATTCATATTCTATAGAATATAAATGTGTTTTGCAAACAAAATGTATTCAAAATATATAGATATATATATTTTATATAGATATATATAAGTATACTTTAGAAAGTATCAATTGCATGAAATATATAGTAATTGGAATTTATTATAAGGTTATATTAAGGAATGCATGTAATGCTGCGTTATCTTCCACAGCTAATAATCTATAAGTTGTCTTATGTATTGCTAAATAAGTTATTCGAAATCAAACTAGTTCAACTTTGATCTCGTTGTTGCAACAAATTCACGGAAAAATATACTCTATATTATTATACATATTATTATTTTATACTCTATATTATTATTATTATATTACATATATTATCTTATTTGTTTTATTATGTTAATTAAATAGTTTACTAATAAGTAACTAATTAATATACTCTCTTTATTATTAATTGTATAATATTAATAAGGTAAGGAAAAAAGTGAGTAGAAAAATTGAAAATTACAAATAGTTTTTAAAATGTATATACAAATTGATAAATAAAGTATTTTTATATTAATTATATGAATAGTTAAGTGCATGTAATAAAAATGGTTCTTTTATTACAAATTAATAATTATATTAGAATTCACTACGATTAATAAATTGATTAAAGTTTTAATTGATTGTATTAAATTTGTCTATATTATAAAAATACAATGTATTATAATTATATAATAATTATCAATATAAGAATACATTATAATGTTTATTATACTTATATAACCATAGATGTTAATACATAATTATTTAATATTTATAATAAAATTAATCTAGGATAGAGTTAAAATATTATTTATTTATAAGTAATATTCTAAATTGCATATGTAATATTATATAAATAATATTCTCTTTAATATATAGATTATATTATAAATATTATTGTATTTGATATTCAATGAATTAGGAATATTGTCTAATTATTTCCGTTAGTTATTGATATATATATATATATATATATATATATATATATATATATATATATATATATAATATACTATGAAATATAATATATAATATAATATTTTATATATATATATATATATATATATATATAATATATTTAGATTATGATACTATATAGATTATATCCATTATAATTTATAGATGCTGTAAACAATTTTCAAGAATAATTTGTGTTCTGAAAACTAAAAATAAGAAGAAAAAAATTAATATATAATTATATATAAACTATATATACAAAATTAATAATATTAAATTTAGTCATAATTGCCTAAATTAAGTTTAACTACATTTTTTGAATTATTTCTCCTTTATTGTATTTATGTAGATAGTGATGGTAGCGTATGCGCTATAGTTGTGTATTATATAACATCAAAATATAAAATTTATGATAAATGCCAATTACGATTTTGATTATTATATTAATTATTATTTTATGCAAATTAGTACATATTTAGTCAAATATGGAGAATTGTAACATACAATAATTTTAGGTCAAAATTAAGTTTACAATATTAATAAATATCATGTTATATTGACAATTACCTTAGTTAGTTTTTGAAATATATATCGATTTATATTTAAATGCATTATTTTAAAATATATATTTTCTTTGATAAATTATTATTGTAAGAAAAAGTACGCTATTTACAGTCATATACAAGCTTACCTTAGGTAATTTTGCGTTATATGATTAATTACAAATAATATTTATAGCTGGCTTGATATTTTTACTTAATTATTATGATATAATAATATTCTCATAATAATTATGATATTTTATATAAGTATACTATTTTATAATAGAATATTAATATACTATTTATATTGGCTAACTATATATTTTAAAATGCCTTCTCATTACCAAGTAATATAATATTGTGTTTAATTTAACACATATATACGGATACACTTAATACTTTTTAATATCCTTAAATTGTATTATAAATCTTTTAATTTTACTTATTATTATAAAACAATATTATTTTAAAATATATGTATAACCATTCACTATTCTTCAATAATTAATATATAAATTACAAATATAAATAACGTAGAGTATTATGTATGATGTATACGTAATTATTTAATATAAAATAATTGAAAATTAATCAAAATAATAATTATAATCAAAGATTGCAATCTTTGTTTTTTCATTGATTTATCTAACTATATTAGATTTTATAATCATAGATATTTATTATTAAACTAAACAATATAATCATTCTATTATAATATATTATTTATTTGACCTACACAATATATGGTATTATGATGTACTATATGATAATTAGAACTATATTAAATCAATATATCTTGAATAATTAACTACTACTAGAATCATTGTTAATAATAATAAGCTACAATATTAATAGAAATCAAATATATTATAAATATTAAAATATAAAATTAATGATATCTAATATATTTGTATTATTCAAATTATTAAATTTAGATAATACACACACACACACACACATATATATATATATATATATATATATATATATATATATATATATATATATATATGTATATTTAAAAGGCTATATGCCGATTCAAAAATAAATAATTTCCAACTGTTATTAACTATTAGATATAATTGCCCAGTAAACCAAGCTGTCAAATGATATGTCTAACACCTACACATTTGTATAGGTTATAAACACGTTACATCGGTTACAACTTTTGTAGGTGTTTAAAACATATACAAATACAAATGTTAAACATCTATAAAAATGTACAGGTATTGAACACCTATACAAATGTATAAGTGTTAGGTACACATTATTAATAACTATTACTTATCACTATCTAGTTTTCGGGCATAATATTCCAGATGATCCGTGAAGAATATTAAAAACAGATTGTTAAAATTATAAATATATAACTTCAGAATGTTATCCTTACAGATCTCCAAGGGTCATTAATTAAAGTATTTTAGAAATATTTAGGTATCCTATAGGTGTTCTATGGAATATCAGTTATATGAATTTTTATGATTAAATTTATATAACAATTAACGACAATAACAATTAACAATTAACAATTAACGACAATATATATATATATATATATATATATATATATATTAATAAGTCCCTCCAATGTGTATTTAATATCATTAATTACAATATTAAGATGAAAGAATGATTTTTGAGTATGAAGATAATTATTAATTAAATATAACATTTAAATAATTTACTAGTAACTGATTAAACTGTGATTATAATAATAAGTTCTATATATTTATTTTGGAATAAGTTAATTTTAAATGGTAAGAGATTTTCTCTTGCAGGACCACAGAAAAGTATATATTGTCTTCACAATTTCTTCCTAATTGCATTCATGTATATTCATTCCAGCGGCTGTAAAGAGTATGTCGTTGAGAGTAAATTTAGGATTAATAGATATACATACAGATATACATACAGATATATATACGGATGGATGAGTAAATATATGGATGTATCTATGTATGAATATATGTATATAGAGAGATAGGTGGGTTGATTGATATATAAATATATATACATATACATATATATATACATATATGTATATATATATATATATATATATATATATATATATATATACATATATATATATATATATATATTATATATATATATATATATATATACATATATATATATATAAAGGGAGCTAGATATAGCTTAGTTACTTATCATGGATTCATGATTTGTTGTCTTTTGTAATCTGAGTAATTCTCTCGGGTCACTTCTAAAGTATTTACTCCACACTTCCCTCTTAGCTAATTCATGTTCCTAACGTAGTATACTCCTCCCGTTATACACTCTTACATTTGGCATTCACTTTATTACTTCACCATAAACAATTATGGTATATAAACATCAAAAATTAAGGTACAGACCATGTTCGTATAACAGTACCCTAATTAGGGTACATAAGAAATAAAAAGAATTGTACCATACAATTATATCTACTTTACCCTACATTTATAACTACGATGTACCCCAGATATACCCTAAATAAAAAATGTTAGCGTACCTTAATTAAAAAATTATTTTGTAACTTAATTAAAACGTATTCGTGTACCCTATAGGGTATTAATTATAATTAATAGGGTTTTATGTACCTTAAATAAAACGTATTTATGTATCCTAATTAAATTGCCTCGTGTACCCTAAATAAAACATTATAGTGTACCCTAATTAAAACTTAGCCAGTACACTATTATAAATATTACTGTACCTTAATTTATATTATATATTGTACCCGGATAGTTTAAAATATCCTACATGATAAAATAATAATCCATAAAATTGAACACATTTATTATTTAATATATATAAATGTATAAAATATAGAAACAAAATGAAGAACACGATGAAAATTGTTTAATATCCTTCATTTCTAATGCTCATTTTCAATATACTGTATGCCATTTCGTTTGTTTATTTGATTTATTATAATGTATTGATAATAACGCAGAAATTAAAAAGTGTATCACACAAATCAAATAAGTTATGTAATATTATATTATTATCAAAATATCATCCAATCAACAAAACTAGTCATTAAAATAATTTAAAAACACACATTTTTATTACGAATATTAAAATAATAAATATCTTCATATTAAAATTAAAATTAACCTCTATTATTCATATACAGTCCATTGTTCATCCACAAATAAATATATTATTAGATACAATTGCTGATTTTAATGAGATCTAAAATTGTATAATATATGGTTTTACATTATTGAAAGTATTATATATATGATTTATTATAAAAATTGTTTATATATTAACTATATAAATAAATTACTATCATAATATTAAAAATTTAATATATAGTAATATACCCATCAATATTAATAAAGATTTAATTAAATTTTTAGTAAAATAACTGTTTGACGTATGTATAATATGTGATGTATGTGATATATATATATATATATATATGCATGTTTCTTATAAAATATCATAAATATATGCATGTTTCTTTTGTTTTTTATTGTAATAATCTCAATAGTTTTTTTTATAAATTTAATTTGTAATTATTATTATGTTATGTCAAATATCTCGAATAATTGCAGTTGAATTATATTCATATTTGTTATTTTTTTATTATTAAATAATTATTTTTATAGATATATTGAAAATATGTAGACATTATTATTACCAATTACATGTTTTATATTATACTTTATTAAATATTAATTATTAACTACATCATATTAAATCTATGTTAATTCTAATTAATCTAATTAATCTATGTATAGAACAAAAATTATATAACACAAATCCAATTAACAATGATATGAATATAACACCAATTATAGGAATATAACCTAAACCCAATATTAACTACATTACTCTTGAACTTTTATTTTAAGTAATTAAATTTAGAGAGATAGTTAGAGTAGTAGAATACTATGCAGAGGGAGAGGGGGGAGTGGGATATGGGATGGAGTGGGGAAGGGAGGGAGTGGGGATGGAGTGCGAGAGAAGGAGTGGCGATGGAGTAGGAGAGGGGAGATAGTGGCAGAGTGAGTGGGAGTGGATTAATGTAGAGGTAGAGGAAGAAGTAGAGGAAGAAGAAGAGGAAAAGGGAGTGGGAGTGGGAGATGGAGAGGTGTGAAGTTCTCCCTTATTGTATCTACTATCCACTAGAGTATAGAGATAGTTATTATTAATAATAATTAATATTATTAAAATTATCATAATAATATTATATACTATAATATATGTGATGTTATCTATTTATTAAGCATACTTATTGTATACTTTATATATAAATTAATTATATAATACAGGATTTATTATATTATAACTAATATAACTATTGTTTAATATAATAAATAATATGTTATTTATCATCACATATAAATGTAATACTAACAAAGTAGTTATATGTTGGACCAATGAATGGTATCAAATAAGTTACAAACTTTACAATAAATAGTACACGTACTTGTCACACAACGCACGCAATACAAAATAGTCAATATTTTTAGTTAATTCCAATTATAGTTTTAATTATTTTAATTTATTTATATAGCATTTGGGTACACAAAACAATTGTGCATTTTCGTACCTCTTGTACCCTAAAATATAGCGGTAACCTAAAATATTGGTGTAACCTAAAAATGAATCATTGCGTACCCTAATTGATTATTTAATCATATACCCTAATTAGGGTACAATACTAATATCAAGCGTTTTTGTGTTCTTCCGTACCCTAAAAATTGGCCTCCCTGTACCCAATTTTTTTACAGTGTTGATAAAGTATTCTGGGATAATAGTTTTTAGTAATATAAATGTTGTTAGTTTTTTATTGCTATGTAATTTATTATTCTTATATAAGTGAATATTAATTGTATTATTGAGTATATGAAATACAAGAATACACAAGTATGGAAGGTGACTAGATCGTATACTTTATATGATATCATGTCTTCATAGTATATTTTATATTGTATATATTATATTTAACACATTATTATAGTTTTAAGGTGTTTTTCGTTCACCTTCTATACTAGTGGTGAATTCACGTATTTTATATACTTAATCATACAAATAATATTTACATCATATTTACAAGAATAAATATGTATATATCAATAAAAAACTAAACATATATTGATATACATTTATTAATAATTATCATAAATATAATGACTCATATTAAAACATACATATTACAAATTAAACAATTCTATACGGTTATTTTTTGGCATAGCTAACTTATACGAATTTACACCAGGTCGTCTTCCTTACGTAATTCATTATTTTATTATAGATACATTTAATCTTTTAAACGTTTAATTTTAATTTTATTCAAATTGAGCAAATAATTTGTTCTTAAAATATATAAAAATCATACCAAATAAATCAGGAACTTTTTCAAAACCAAATTTATGGTTTTATTTAAATCACATATTATAATTAGAATTCACTAATCTAAATATGCATATAATGACATGTCATAGCGTACAATAAATAGCTCAGATTTTAAAATTAATTTATATTAATATTATTTAAATTGTAATATAGTATCGATATTCAATATGCTCTATGTATATTATATTAACTATGATTATACTATAATATATTGTTAGTAGTTATAAATGGCGAATTTTATATGGAAGGTGTTAAACACGTTACATTATAATGAGTTTGATACTTGTATAAATGTTACCAGTTTATATTTTAAAACTATTTATAGTGAAATTATTGAAAGTTAATATAGTATAAATATTCACTAGGCTCTATTTATCGTATATTAGCAATTATTATACCATAATATATTGTTATTAGTTATAAACGTCAGATTTTATATGGAAGGTCGTAAACTCGTGACAAATATATGTTATTTTGACATCTTGGTTTACTGGGTAGCTTATGCGAATATAAATTACAACGCAGATTTTATAACTTAACACAAGATAAATAATTATGCATTAAAAAGTATTTTGTAAGTATGTAAACTTCTAAATGATTAGAAGAATCCTATTTATTGTTACATTAATTATCGATATACAATATGTATATTATTTAAATATTATGGTTATAAATTAAATGAATTTGCGAAATAGAATATAATGAATATTTATTATGTAATAAAATTAATAAGTTTTAACAAAGAATTACAAATAAATTCAACTATTGCTAATATAAATTATAATTGCCTGGCATTTACTATAAAATAGCAAATTTAATTATTAATAGTAGAATTATTATCGACATTTCATTGATTGATATTTTGTAATATATCTAGTTTCAGTACATTTTTTAACCTATATACATAATACAATAAATGTGGTATTACATATTATTTATTCACATCGATCACCAAAGAAATACACATTTTAATGGTGTAGACATTCTTTTTATATCGCTTTACAAATAAATATATTACGATTAGTAATGCGTCTTATTTATAACTAGCTCAGATATAAATAATCTTGATAAATTTATATTTCCTTCCACTGTATTCTCAATATAATTTGTTTACAATATTCATTGTACAAATGATTCAATAATTTTGTTTTAATAACAATATTAGAACATGGATAGTATAAATATTCAAAATATAACCATGTATATTCACAATTAAATTATTAATTTTTGTTGAGATATATAATTAATGTGATTGATTTGAACAGATTTACAATTTTGATAATAAATATTTTATTTAGAGATATTTATTGAATATACTATCCATATTAATTATTTATTCTTAAACTAGTTACAAATTATATCTTTATTGTGATATCTCTCTTCTTCTAGCATCCATCGCGTATCTGTAAATATAATGAACCATATAATATATATCACAAATTGTATTAAAAAGATAGTCATAATTATTTAATATAATATTATATAAACTTTACTTATAAAATTTAATAATTATAAAATTATAAGTGTAATACTTAAGAAAATCATTTTTAATGATGCCGTTATATAAAATAGATTTTAAAACATTTGCTTTAAATTTAAATATTTTATTTGGAGATACTTTCACTATTACAGTATATATATAATAATAGCACTATATGAGTTATGTGATTATTCTTAAACTATTTACAAAACTATATATTTATTATTAACTTTTTATTATGTTTATTACGGTATATTTCTCTTCTTCTAACATTAATGGCGTCTCTGTAAATACAATGGAGCATAGAATGTAGATCACAAATTCCGTTAAAAACATATCAAGTTAAAATTATTTAATATAATACATTAAATAATTTATAGTTTATATATAAACTTCAATTATAAAATTGAATTGCTATTTATTAAGAAAGTCAATTAAAGAGTAGAGTTTATTAAGAGTAAATATTATTTACATAAACAAATTTTAGTTTCTCAGACTTTCTAAAAATTCTTTTTGATTTTTTTAAACATGAAAAATTGCATATCAAATTACTACTACAGTTGCATACCAATATATTGATTTTAATATGTTAAAACTTTTATCTTAAAAGTAATATGATATTTTATGATTTCTATGTAAATTATTTTATTATCCTGCAAAATATTTGTATATATGTATCGATGATTGTGTAATTGTTAAATACATTAGTTTTCTTTTTATTAAAAATAAACGGTGCATTAATAGATTCAATAAATCAACTGAGCCACAAAACCACCTAAAATTATATAGAAAATTATCAAGTAACAAATACAAATATTGAAAGATCCTTTACTATACATATATATGTATAATACTATTTAAATAAATATATTCTAAAAATATACTAAACATAGAATCTACATTTAGAACATTTTATTAAGTTAACTATATATATACATATATATATATAATTATTTAATATCTAATCAAAATATCATATTAATTAATATAAAAACTAACATAATTTATAATATACTAAAATACACAGAAAGTATAGTTAAAATAAGATAATACAAAATTAATGCAATACAAATTATTTTACATTTGTTACAACTAGTTTTTTAATAGAATTCTTTATTATTAATAATAGATATTATTTATAAATATAATAATAGAACTTATTAACTATTTATTGTTAATATAACTTAACTGTTTATTATTAATAGAACTTAGATCTTTATCATTAATCGAACTTAATTATTTATTATTAATAGAAATTAACTATTTATTATTAATAGAACTTAGATTTTTATCATTAATCGAACTTAATTATTTATTATTAATAGAAATTAACTATTTTTTATTAATATAACTTAATTATTTATTATTAATAGAACATAATTCTTTATTATTAATAAAAATTAATTATTTATTATTAATAGAACTTAACTATTTATTATTTATAAATCTTATTACCTCTTAAGAATCCTCTTCTCTTTATTCTTTGCATTATATTCATTTCTAAAAATTATTTTAATTACTGAGTTAAAGTAAATAACTAAATATATATCAGTTTTAAAAAATAGTAAAGAAAATAGTAAGATATAAATCAAACTTAATACGTATTAAGTCATATTGAGTGTACAAGAAGAATTAAATCAGTTATTAGACTTTAATAGATATAAAGTGATTACCTTTGAAGGCCTTTCGTTAATATGGGTTTTATTACTTCAGTTGTTGTTGATTTGGTTTGGTTATTAGCTAAAGAAGAAATGTTATCGATACGATTTGATTCGGTAAACGGGAGAATAGTATCAGTAAATATAGAGGATGTATTATCCGGATTAGTGTATTCAATAAATAAGTTATCATGTTTATTATGATCATTGGTGTCAATATGTAATTTGAAACGGTCATTTGCGTTAATAGTCATAGAATTGTCATTTATAGATTGAGCATAAACATAATGGTCAGCTCCAGAATTGTTTCTGTGAATGTATTTAGCATTTGTGTTAGTATTGTCATTGGGATAGTCTAAAGTTGAGTAGGTGTAGGAGCTGTCATTGTGTCTTAGGTCTGAAGTAGAGTAGGTGTAGGTCTTGTCAGGTGGGGTTCTGTCATTGTGTGTAAGGTCTGAATTAGAGTAGGTATAGGTCTTGTCAGGTGGGGTTCTGTCATTGTGTGTAAGGTCTGAATTAGAGTAGGTGTATGTCTTGTCAGATGGGGAGTTGTCATCGTGTGTAAGGTCTGAACTAAAGTAGGTGTAGGTCTTGTCAGATGGGGAGTTGTCATCGTGTGTAAGGTCTGAATTAGAGTAGGAGTAGGTCTTGTCAGATGGGGAGTTGTCATTGTGTGTAAAATAAGAATTAAAGTAGGTGTATGTCTTGTCAGGTGGGGACCTGTCATCGTGTGTAAGGTCTGAATTAGAGTAGGTGTAGGTCTTGTCAGATGGGGAGTTGTCATCGTGTGTAAGGTCTGAACTAAAGTAGGTGTAGGTCTTGTAAGGTGGGAAGCTGTCATCGTGTGTAAGGTCTGAACTAAAGTAGGTGTATGTCTTGTCAGATGGAGAGTTGTCATCGTGTGTAAGGTCTGAATTAGAGTAGGAGTAGGTCTTGTCAGATGGGGAGTTGTCATTGTGTGTAAAATAAGAATTAAAGTAGGTGTATGTCTTGTCAGGTGGGGTTCTGTCATTGTGTGTAAGGTCTGAATTAGAGTAGGTGTATGTCTTGTCAGATGGGGAGTTGTCATTGTTTGTAATGTCTGAATTAGAGTAGGTGTAGGTCTTGTCAGGTGGGGAGCTGTCATCGTGTGTTAGGTCTGAATTAGAGTAGGTGTAGGTCTTGTCAGATGGGGAGTTGTCATCGTGTGTTAGGTCCGATGAAGTATAGATATAGTCGGCTGAGATAGGTGTAGTTTGATCATACTGTATGAGGTAATTTGTTGTGTTATCGTAGTGAGATTTATCCCTATTGGGGTTTGTGTATTTAGTAATGGAATGAGCTGGGTTGATGATACGGTGTGTTTTATTAGGTTGCGGAATACGGCTCGATGGACCGAGTTTTGTGTTCATAATCTTCTTTTTTATAATAATATGCAGGTCATCTATCATTGTACACTGGAATAATTCTTTGCTGAAATGAATTATTGAACTGTATCTAATCACAGTTTCACTTAATATAATTATTAGTAACAGATAAACTAGTATTAATACATTGCATTACACAATACATCATAATAGTGTCTTAAACTAATTCAGTATAATTCAGTAATTTTTTTACTTATTATGTTTATGAAAGTATAGAGATTCGGTGATCTTAGTTGAAGGGGGATATTTACTTAATAATTATGTTGCTGGAATACATTGTTATAATCTATTGTGGTATTAAGCCATGAACTATGTAGAATAAAAAAACAAATCAATATATGATTATGTTTTACAAATTTGAGAGAAATGTACACTAGTTATTTTATTTCAAAATATAATTTCTATATATAGAAATAAAATAATCTATGTAATAGTTGTTGCTTGAAAGGATGCCATAACTAAAACTATTGAAATTTATGAATCAATAATTGTTGAAACTATTCTATTAAATAACAACAATTTACCCAAATGTATCTACACTTGATTAATTACAACTTGTGTTTAACTTGTTGAGATTATCTATGAACGAATTGTATTTGTCGAATATAATTTTCAATGTGCATTAATTACAGATTCAGCAAATTAACAAATTTAAACGCAATAATATCGGTCTATAATATGTCTTAAGTGCATATGCCTTTACTAAAATCCCATGTATAGGGTATACATAATAGGTTTTGTTACTATAGGCTAAAGCCATAACCACTATAGTGATTATACAAAAAAATAAACGGAAAACATTATAAAAACATACTAGTTGTATGATGACTATAAAATGTAGTTACGTATAGTGAAGTAATCTCAATTATTAAGAAAATTGTTTTGTACATTTTCATCATAAATAAAAAATAACCCTTTATTTTCTGGTTTAGAATAATTTTGATCTGCGAATATTCGTCCAATTTCTTTAATAGCTCCGATAATAGTCATTCTTTGTTCATTAAGCATATTTACTTGCCTAGACTTTAATATATTTCTACAACAGATATTAAATAATAGATTTATTAATTAATTATAAAATTTACTGTTTTTAATTTTGATTTATTTATTACGAATTCATAATTTATGTTATATTAAACCTAATATAACATGATTATATTTTAATAAATTTTAAATTTATATATTATTAATATAATAAAAAAATCTAATAGAAAAATAATTTAGAATCTCTGGATTCAACAATTGAGGCAAATAAGATATTTACTTTTTGTGATATAGCAAATAGATATCCACTCTTCACTTTATAATTATATTCCTATATACAGATAAAATTAAAGAATATTCAAATAAAATGGAAATACTACAAATAAATCATATAAATAAATACTTATTTGGAATTATCTTGAGTTGGAAAATCATCTTAATAAATAACGTTATTAATATAAAATGAATTATAACATAATTTTGATAAATTTTAATACCATACCTCTTACGTAAATTTTAATATAATAAATTTTAATACCATACCTCTACTCTAAACGTCCACTCGAAGATAGATTATATATATATATATGTATTATAGATAATATATATATATATATATATAGGAAATAGATATCCACCCATATTATATATATATATAATATATATAATACATATATGTTTTCCTAAATTAATGTTATAAGTACAGTATTGTATTTGTATAGTGAACATTGTACAATGTATACCGATGCATATTGTGTAAATAATTCTTAGTTATTATAATAACTACTATATTATGTATACTAAAATATAGTTTAATAGAGAAAAATAACAAATTAAGTCGTATACAATCATTTTTATATAACTATTGTTAAATAGTGTTATAACTATATCTAAATATAGAACAAATAATAATTTTGTTTTAATAAATATAATAATTAGTATTTATTTGATGTTCTAGTACTATAAACGAATGTGCAATAATTCTGAATTAATATTAATAAATTAACAAAAATAGTTATAATTTTAATATGAGATTTTTAATTGCTTTTCTGTAATATATTGTAAATTACCAAAATATCAATTAATAATTATGAATATAGGTTATTACTACACAATAATGTGTGCATTTCATTATGAAATGATATTATATATTATATAATTACAAATTAAATAAAAATAATTTAACTAAAATTGATTATATTATTAGATACAAAAATAATTACTATTTATAATATGATATTTTTAATTGTTTTTCTTAATTTATTGAAATTGAAATAGTAATTATTATTAATTACTAAATATGAATTTAATTATTTAAATTAAATATTCCGCTGACAATAATATACTTGGTAAAGTCTTTAATATACTTTGGTAAAGGAATAATAGTCGGATAAATGTATTACTTTTATATTAAATACGTATATATAAAAATATATATTTATATATATTTATATATATACTTATATATTTATATATGTAGATATATATTAATACAATATATATATATATATATATATATATATATATTAACTAGATTATATATAATAGTAATACAATATAACCAGATTCAAGATTTAAATTGGCCAACAATGAACCGATTGTACTTTAGTTGTACGACGTACAATGTACGTCGTACAATTAAAGTACTTATTTGTTTTAATGCTGAGATTATTCAAATAACTGTGTAAATCACATACCTAATTCTTAACTTCCCTATTTAACATAGTAAATATAGTAACAAATATTTAAAAGTAATTTTAAAGTATAATAAGTTTTAGAGACCACATAATTAGAACTCTCCATATATAGTACGTACGATGTACTGGAGATTCCCACTATTTACTATTGGTATTTATTGAAAATTTGAGATTTTCAAATAATAAAAATTCTAATTATAATTAAATTCTTTTAAATATGTATTTTTTTTATAAATCATTAAATTTGTTTAAAAATTAGAATTTCTAGTTTATTTCTAAAATCTCCGAGTTTACTACACATTACAATACATTACAATGCAAATAGGTTGACCGTCTATAATTATGCAATTCCAAAACTCGAGGAAATCATTTTTGCTATCTTGGCTTACGAACAACTGTTGACACGGACATGGTAAAAGGGATAACAAATCCAGGGTCTATTTAAACAAAACAAAATTATAATCTAAAACGTCGCCACGTTTATTACCCTATGATATAAATATATAAATATATAATGGAAATAAATAATTTATTATATTCTAAATATATTATATGCATATAACATTTGAATTAGTATATCTGCCGGTATAATGTTATACACGATTAGTACAATTTTATATATTACGTTATTTTTGAAATAGATTTACAGTATAGACACACGCATTCATGACATACTAATTTAATTAGTATTTATATTATTGTCACCAGGTCAGATTATATAATTGATCCATTTAAATATTAAATCAGATTTAATTAAATATAAGCAATTTTAATATTTATCATATATTAGGATATTATCATTTATCATCATATTTATCATATATATTATTCATAGATTTAAAAAATATTAAAAATGCTTTATAAAATCATATACAATTACTAAAAATAATTTTAATATGTACGACGTATATTGTACGTCGTACATTTACTTATTTAATTTAGACTTATTACGATACTATAAAATGATTTATTAAAAAGTTTATTAATGTATAGTAATATTATATTACCTTTTTAAATTGTTCATAATTAACAATGTATGTTAGAAATACGAAATATATGAAATACATTGAATTGTTAACGAAGTGGTTACAATTCGCCTGGCCCAAAAATTTAGCCACGCCCAAAAATCACTGAATATAATTTATAATATTTTATTCATGATTTTAATAAGAGTATTAATATTTATAAAAACTATTATTTTACGTTATTAATATATGATTTAAGTTTTTTTTATTGATATGTAATTATTTATTAATAGGTTAATATTTATTAGTGAATATTATTTGTATGATTGAGAATACGGGATTTCAGAAAGACTGGAAGGCAATCCTAACGTATATAAGACAATGTACCATAATATAATACATAAGAGATATATAAATCATGTACATATAAATGTAATAAAAACAATATACTTCATTATTTGAACAATATTGCGATTAATATTAAAATCATGCAGATAAAGTAATTATATTTTTTGATTTTGGGTATTAATTAAATTTTACAAATTTTCACCTAAACGTTTTCCATACGAGATCCTAAACTTTCCTATGAAATCAAAATTTCGCTTACCTTTCACCTTTCACAAATTTTCGAACAAATTTGAAAAATAAACATTTTTGATTTTGTTGTCAAAATCAAAGTTATTCCTTAGTATATATATTATAATAATATAATATACATATTATATTATTGCTATTATTGGAAAAATAAATATATAATAAATTTATAATTATTATAATATTGTTTAGCTATTAATATAATAATTAACTATAACAATAATCGGTAATTACTATTATTATTATTATAATTATATTAAAGAAATATGCTGGCATCTCATAATATTACCCAAGATTACCCATGGTAATTTTGGATAGTACTCTAGTGCATTCTGATTCATTCAATCAATTACATTTTACGTAAATTATAAGTAAGTATTTAAATATATTATTTACATAATAATTAACAGCCTATTCTTAGATATAAATTACAAACCACTTTATAAACTAGTATAACATTTATTTTACGTTATGTAAATAATATAGATATCGTGTTAACTAATATGGAATTATGACACTAAAATTGTTATGTGAGTATACAACTTGACACGTGTCATTTTAGTATTGGTCATGTAATATGTATCTTGTGATACAATCAATAGATTAGTTATAGCTATTATAACTATTATGACAATACACCCAAAGTTTATAGTATATCATTAATATTATCAGTATTGATAAACAATTGAAAGAAATCTAATAAGAGTAAATTCCATATTATAACCATTGTTATGTGCACATATGAATTAAATAGGTTATTATGAGATCCAACAAATGATAATTATAACAATAAAATATTTAAAAAAATACTATAATGCTGACATTTTCTATGGCCAATTCACTATATGGAATCTAATAGCAAGCTTTTAATTTTAATTGATAATTTAAAAAATATTATTAATATTAAATATTTAATATTATAATAAATATAAAATTAATATTATAAATTATATTTCATTAATTAAAAATATTCATTTAAAATATAAATTGTATACCTACTTATGAACAATAGTAATATAAATGATAAAATTGTAGTTTGTGCAGAACATATTATACAAGGATGAAAAAAAGAGTTTGACTGTAAATCCATTTAAGTATATGTTCCTAAATCAATCTAGACGTTTTACAATCTCATATGTTTGGATCTAAGTTTTGAAATATGTTTCTAACAGCTTAAAATAATTATATAATATTTTTAATTTGAATTATTTAACAATTTAATAATATAAATATAATTAATTAAAATAATTATTTAGTTATATATATTGTTAAAATAATGATAATATATAAATGCATAATAGCTACTTTCAATGCCATATTGATATAACTACAATATACAGATATTGCGGAAACAATACCCACTTTATGATCATATTCCAATATTGGGAGGATCTGAATATGAAATATCTTTGGATAACAATGATCATAAGATAAAAATATAAAAATATAATTTGTAGAATTATATATATATATATATGTGTGTGTATGTGTATGTGTGTGTGTGTATGTGTGCGTGCAAGTGTGTAGGTGTGTTTTTGTATGTGTGTATATGTATGTGTAGGTGTGTGGGCATGTATGCGTGCGTGCGTGCAAGTGTGTGGGTGTGTTTTTGTATGTGTGTGTTGGTGTATGTATGTATGTGTGTGTATGTATTTGTGTGTGTGTATGTGTGTGTGTGAAATAAAATGGTTTCTTTAATACAAATTAATAATGATGTCAGAATTTACGTTTAATTAAGTACACCAATGAATAAGTTCATTAAATAGAATAATTAATAAGTTGATTATAGTTAGAATTGTTTGTATTAAATTTGTCTACATTTTAAAAATACAATGAATTATAATTATATGATAATTATATATATATACATTATACATTATAATGATGATTTATTATAGATTTATAATAATAATGATGATTTATTATTGTAATTCTATAACCATAAATAATTAATTAATAGATAATTATTTAATATTTATGATAAAATTAAAACTAGGAAGATAGAGTTAAAATATTATTTATTTATAATTATAACATATTCTAAATTGAATTTATAATATTATATAAATAATAATCTGTATTAATATATAGATTATATTATAAATATTATGTTATTTATTGAACTAGGAATATTGTCTAATTATTTCCGTTAATATATGGGTTATTGATATATATATATATATATATATATATATATATATATATATATAGATTAATATAATATATTTAGATTATGATACTATAGTATATATATATATATATATATTGCTTAAATTGATATTTGGAGCAATTAGAGCTCATGGTGGCATTCAAACAATCCAAATGTAAAGTAATTTCAAACAATCAACACAAATTATTATTGCATAATGAGGTTGATAAAGAATAATAATATAATTAATTATAATATTTGTATCAAATTATATATTTTACATATTTTTATTTATGTATATATATTGATATCAACTTTTGTTATACATTAATAGGTTGAAAGTTCAAATGGTAAACGCGATAATATTAGATGGTACATCTATATTGTCGACTACAGAATACACAATTAGTGAAAATATTTCATTAAAATATCTACAAGATATTAATTGAACAATCACTATGGAACTTAATCATTCGTACGATCTGCTGATATATAAATAATGAAATAAGTGAATATAAAATTGATATTCTTTTATATATCTCAGGATTCATAACAAGGAAATTACAAACGCAAATAGATTGTTTTGAGTGTAAGGTTGTATTAAAAAATAATTTGACGAATACAATAACGAAATCGTCATTAATAGATATAAAGAGGTGGGCTGGTATCTCCATCCAGGGATACATCTATTATATGCAAATTAATAGAATTTATATTAAATATTTAAAAGTAGTCATTAAATTACAACATTAAAGGACTTAATTACGAATTACTTAAATTAATATACCAAAAGAATACATTTAATTATTAATAAAATAATTAATCAATCATTTTTTGCAAATGTAATAATAGAATTATAATTATTAAAAAATATTATAATAACTTATATAAATATAAGGATGTATCAGATTTAAAAAAATCAAGATGAAGATAATTCAAAAAAGGAAATTAGAAAAAAATTTAAAAATTAATATTATTTAATTATCATGTATTCATAATAATGTATTCATTTATTAATATATGTTTATAATTTTATTATTATTGATTAATATTTCAATAAATAATGTACATAGTTTAAATATGCATTCATCTAATTAATTGTAATACACTTTATAATTAATATTTACAAAGATATTATATATTTTAAATTATTTAAATTTATAAGTAATTATTAAAATTCATTATAAAGCAAATTATAAAGCAAATAAATATATTTTCAAATACAAATTTATATTAAATTCAGATTTATATAGTACATAGTTGTGTAATATATGACAGATTACATTAAGATAACACACTTTATTTATTATTACATAATGTGCAATGTTGTACATGATATATATATATATATAGATATATATATATATATATATATATATATATATATATAGATATATATATATATATATATATATATATATATATATATATGTTATAACTATATTATAACTGTTATCACTATTTTTAATATGACAAATAATTGTACTCATTATAAATTCTAATAGAAATTTTATTTAAATTTATTTATATTTATAGTAACACGATATTGCCGATGGTGTCTCCACCAGGGCAGCTCGTTTCAGTATAGTTAGGGTTAGATGGAGATGGGACATTCGCCATCTAGGAAAATAGAAATCTATGTTGTCTAACTATATTAGATTTTATAATCATAGATATTTATTATTTTTCTCATTAAACTAAACAATATAATCATTGTATTATAATATGTTATGTATTTGACCTAATCTATCTATGGTATTATCGTGTACTGTAATCTATTTAGAACTTTATCAAATCAATAGATCTTGAAGATGATTTAACTGCTAGAATCATAGTTAATATAGTTTATAGTTAATATATAAAAGCTACAAGAGTAATATAATATTTTAAACCAAATATATTAAAATATAAAATTAATGATATCTAATATATTATTCAAATTATTAAATTCAGAATATTTATATATATATATATATATTTTAAAAACTATATGCCGATTAAACCTCACCTCAAAAAATAATTTCTAATTACATAAATTCAAAATTACAAAACTGTTCTTATAAACTCAACTCATACATGATAAATAATTAGGAATTGAAAATTATTTTTCGTAGCTATGTAAACTTATTGAGATATAAACTGATATATATCCTTAATTATTACATTTATTATTGATATCCAATATATAATATATTTATCTGAATATATTATTATTATTTAAATAATTTGGGTATAAATAAAATGAACTTGTGAAATATAATGATTACTTACTATGTAATTAAATAATAAGTTTTAACAAAGAATCTTATCACAAATAATTAAATACTTTAGTTTTTTTAATTAAAATATGAGAAACATAGATAGTATATTATATATATATATATTCAATATATCACCATGTATATCAATTAATTTAAAGATAAAATACACTTAACATTTTAATTGTTAATTAACAATTTAAGAATCCTCTTCTCTTTATTTTTTGCATTATATTCATTTCTAAAAAGTATTTTAATTACTGAGTTAAAGTAAATAACTAAATGTATCAGTTTTAAAAATAGCAAAGAAAATAGTAAAACGTAAATCAAACTTAATACGTCTTAAGTCATATAAATTATACAATAATAATTAAATCAGTTATACGACTTTAATAGATATAGGGTGATTACATTTAAAGTTGTTTCGTTAATATGGGTTTTATTACTTCAGTTGTTGTTGATTTGGTGTGGTCATTAGCTAAAGAAGAAATGTTATCGATACGATTTGATTCGGTAAACGGGATAATATTATCATTAAAGATATTATCCAAATCAATGTATTCAATTGCCATCGTGAGGTCATCATACGTATTATGTTGGTGTCATTATGTAATTTGAAAAGGTCGTGTGCATTGATTGTCATTTATAGATTGAGCATGAACATATAGGTCAGTTATAGAGTAGTTACTGTGAATATATTCAGCATTGGTGTTATATGGTAAGTTACATGGTCTGAAGTAGAGTAGGTGTAGGTCTTGTCAGGTTGGAAGCCGTCATTGTGTGTAATGTCCGATGAAGTATAGATATAGTCGGCTGAGATAGGTGTAGTTTGACCACTGTATCACTTAATATAATAATTAGTAGCAGATTAACAATGTATTATATATATATAATAATCATATATTATTTAAAGAATTAATAAAGTATATATATTGCACTTGTACACTCAATTATATTCAGATTTATAATAAATGAATATCATATGATATAGTTTTTACTTACTGTTGTAAGCCTGTGTCTGCCACACATCACATGTAGTTAACTAAATAATCAACATAATCCTATATATAATTATCATATAAGCACAATACTATGTTAACAAATGAGTTTATCTGTAAAAAAACACGATACTATAGGAAATGATTTTGAATGATAATTCATATATAACATTATATATGATGCATAAATGTGAACATAAATTTAACTTATATTATTAATTTAATATACTCTTCTATTTGTTATTTAAATACGTAATTTTATAAAATAATATTATAGTCTTTTCAAAGTCGACTGCAATATTAAAAAAATAGATAATTATTATTTTGCTTATGGGTAATATTATACGAAATATTACTAATGTAATATTAATAATTGGAATATTATATTTTATTGCATGAAAATTTCATAATTAATGTATAAAAAAAATCAATAATGTGGATATTATTATAGACTAGAGTTACAGTTCAAAGTCACTCGGTTCTTTTGATAATTTCTTTTGTGTTTCGGAGATTCAGGAGGGGACATTAACCAAATCAAGAGGTAAATAGTACCACCCAGAAGGAGAGTCAATAAAGCAGTGTTCAGGTAGTTGTTATGTCGAGACATCTCATATCCTATGTAGCTAATGAATGTATAGTAATCAGTTAAAATACATATATACAAATCAGTAATATATACTAAATATTTAATGTTTGCATTTCATAAAATATATTTGTAAAAATATATAATAATTAAAAAAAATAAGATCAAAATCTTTTTATTATTAAACAAATAAAATTTCTCATTTACCTATATATTTATAAGTATATAGCATTTATTTTTATTCTAGGAACCATTCTTGTTTTGCAAACATTGAAATATTTAAAGTTCACAATAGCATTTTTATTTATAATGGTTTTGTTATTTTTTTTCTTACTCTTAAATTTGCTGAATCATCAGTATATTTCAAATTCATTCTTTGATTATAAATTCTTTTGGAACGTCTTACCTTAAAATTACTATCAAGATTTATTTTATTTTGTCTATTCATAGACTTTTCACATTTTTGTTGCATCTCACATTTAGTGCCAGATTCCTTCGGGAGTCTCGCATAATAGTCGCAAGGCTTGCTAATGCTGTAATGTTTGCTCATTACGCAATCAATTATGTTACACTTCGAAATAGAGTTCATTTTCTTACTTTCAAGCTTCCTTTTCACCGGGTTCTCCTTTTCAATTTTATTCTTTTTTTCAGACTTGCAATTCTCCATCCTTTTTATTCGCATTTTCTCATTTCGCTTCTTAGGTTTTCCTCCATCCGCGAAAGTCACGCTTTTACTGGATTTCTTATCACATTCGCTGTCGGTTGAATGAGATGCATACCGGATGTGTCCTCCGTGGTAAGTTGAGATGCTGTTAGAGCGACTCCGAGTTGGACTAATTGAGCTTTGATAACTTAAACTCCGTTTTCGAATACACCCAAATGGAGCTTTACACTTTTCCTTCAAACTAATGGATCCGTTGCTACTATTGTTATTGACCCCACTATTGCTACTACTACTGACGCTACTATTAATAACGCAGCAACATTTGTAGTTATTGCTAGACACCCTTTGATAACAAGAACATGCATTACCACATGCCCTCTCATTGCAACTACATCCTGAGTTTATATCTTCTGACTTACAGCAAGCTCCGCCTCTGTAGGGTCGAACGGAGCCCTCACTACTGCCTACACTACTACTGCCTATACTACTACTGCC
The DNA here is from genome assembly GCA_964035775.1 of Osedax frankpressi. Classification (NCBI taxonomy): domain Eukaryota; kingdom Metazoa; phylum Annelida; class Polychaeta; order Sabellida; family Siboglinidae; genus Osedax; species Osedax frankpressi. The sequence continues at coordinate 1,649,020 of OZ038315.1, read as the reverse complement.
TACACTACTACTGCCTACACTACTACGGCCTACACTACTACTGCCTACACTACTACACTCTTCACTAGACCCATTACTACTCCTAAATTTATCGCGTTTCCCATTGCTGTACCCTATACTACGTCGTTCCCTATTGTACCCACTGCTCCTGCCTATACTACTACTGCCTACACTACTACTGCCTACACTACTCCTGCCTACACTACTCCTGCCTACCCTACTACTGCCTACACTAATCCTGCCTACCCTACTACTGCCTACACTACTCCCGTGCCCCCTACTACTGCCTACACTACTCCTGCCTACCCTACTACTGCCTACACTACTCCCGCGCCCCCTACTACTGATATTCTTACTCCTCCCATTGTAACTGCCACCTTTTGACTCGTTCGTTGTTACTTTACTTCGGTCCCGAGCTTTCGATGGACTCCGCCCGAGTTCGCCGTCGCAAACTCTCCGACTAGCGCCACCTCTCGACGGAGACTCGGCATCCACGAGTCGCGTCATAGAGGACAGGTAGGCGAAGCTGGCGCCCCGTTCCTCCTTGCCGCGCGATTCGACCGGCTTCGAAGACGCCGGGGTTGGTGCCGGGGTTGGTGCGTTGTACGGCGTGTTCCAGAGGGCGTTGATTTCGCGCAGTCGTAGATCTATCGGAGGTCGGTTTGCTGCAACTCGACGTCGTTGGCGTTTGGCCGAACGCAGTAAACGCTTCTCGCGGGCTCCGATGCGATCGATGGCCTCCAAGATGCAACGGTTGGTGTAGTCCTGTTGGGATGGCGTGCGGGAGACGTCGGTTATGGAGCTCGAGGCGGAGCTCGCGGAGGCGGAGCTCGCGGAGGTGTTTGATGTGGCGTTCGAGGTGTCGGTAGGCGGTTCTTCCTTTGAAGTCAACACCGAGAGAGTTAATTTCTCGAGGTGACTGCGTTTATATTTCCCTCGCTGTAGGGGGCGCCGTAGTTGTTGTAGGTGGCGCGATGGTAGTTTTTTGGAAGATAGCTGTTGTTTTCGTGACATATTCAAGATTCAGAGATTAAATTTGAATAAAAATGTAATCCGAGTGTATTTGCTTTTGTTTAGAGTATTTTATCAACAAATTATTATTTAAAACTCATTCTTAATTCTCGAGTTAATTATAGTGGTAAATTTAAAAGTTTCTTTAATTTTGTTACTTAGAATAAAATAATTTAATAATTGTAAAACAATAAATGTAATTTAAATAAATTAAATGTAAAAAACTATTAAATAATGTAAAAATCTATAAAAGAATGTAAAGCATATAAAATAATGTAAAAGTTTATAAAATAATATAAAATAATGTAAAATAATATAAAATAATGTAAAATATATTTGTAGTCTAGTCAACAAATAATGTCATTAATACTAGATACCTATATCACTTATAACACATTATAACACATTAACCTTGATACCCAATCCCACATATTACTTACATTCATTATAACCTATCCTATTTATAAACCTATCCTATTTATAAACCTATCTAATCCAGACCTTTTTCTTATACCAATAAACTAAGTAATATAGTTCTAATATTTACTACATTTACTACACAATACAATCATCACCTGATGTGCCTTTCTATTTATAACAACACTACTCCAAACCCCACTACACTAATCTACACTACACTAATCTACACTACACTACATCTTATCAACGCGATAAGCCATGTATCTCTATAACCCCTAACTAAACTAAGCCACGCCCCACTACAACATCCCAATACCTTCTGTAATTGCCACAAACCCATGCGTGCAGATGAACACCAAATCGTTGACGCCATCGTTACTGAAGTCCGCCACCAGGGGTTTCTGAGAAGGTCTGCAAGGTAAACCGTGGTAACCCACCTGGGATCCACTGTAGCTACGGTAGATTGCAAAGTAATCCCAACCAGTTGCTAAGATGTCGGGCTGGAGGGTGGAGCTTAAAAGTTAGGGTTATAATATAGGGTTACGAGTTGAGCTCGCATTTTAGGAATTGGGGTCAGGAATTATAATTAGAGATGACACTTGGAAAGGAAATGTTTTTTTTATCAAAAGACTCTTAGCTTAATAAAGAGAGTGAGGTTTATATACATCAAACACTTTTCACACAATTCACACATCTGTTCATAATTTACATTCTTGTTCACATACCTCTTAATTTCCCTAGACCTATAAACACTTTACAATCTAACCATTCTTATTTACACCTAGACTTATATTACCCTCCATCTTTATCTTACAGCTTCTTCTCAAACCCAGACATGTCCTCCTCAAACCCTATATGTCCTCCTCAAACTCTATATGTCCTCCCTCATCCCGACATGTCCTCTTCAAACCCTAAATGTCCTCCCTCACACTGGCATGTCCTTCTCAAACTCTATATGTCCTCCCTCATCCCGACATGTCCTCCTCAAACTCTATATGTCCTCCTTCACATCGACATGTCCTCCTCAAACTCTATATGTCCTCCCTCATCCCGACATGTCCTCTTCAAACCCTAAATGTCCTCCTCAAACTCTATATGTCCTCCCTCATCCCGACATGTCCTCTTCAAACCCTAAATGTCCTCCTCAAACTCTATATGTCCTCCCTCACATCGACATGTCCTCCTCAAACTCTATATGTCCTCCCTCACCCTGACATGTCCTCCTCAAACTCTATATCTCATTTACACTCAAATATCGACTAATACATACTTAATACATATCATAAACTGTATTCCCCGTACTAGCCCCATCTCATACATCTCACACGCTATCTCCACCCTAAAATATTCCTCTAACCTACACCTGACTACACCCCCACTATACCCGAATAACCTCACCCACCATTAAACCCAGGCACAAGTGTTCTCTCACTACACTTTGTCTGCACGAAAACTATCCCCAACTATGCCCGATTGTATCTTGCCCACTACACCTCCACCTTATTACATTCCCTCAATATCTTTCTCTCATTAGATACCCATACCACCTACGTTCTACTATAGCCTATATCACCACTCCCCCACTACACCTTACCCCCACTACATCTTATCCCTACACTACATATATCACCCCAATACACCTATCCACTACACCACTCTCCCCACTACACTTTCTCCCCCCACTATACTACTCCCACCACTACATCTCACCCCCACTACACCTAACCCCTACTACACCTCTCCCTCAACTAAATCTATCACCCCACTACACCATTCCCCACACTATACCTCTCCCTCCCACTACATATCTCACCCCACTATACCTCTCCCCCCACTACACTTCACCCCCACTACACCTCTCCCTCCACTACATTTAACTCCCCACTACACCTCTCCCCTCACTACACCTCTACATCCACTACACCTCACCCCAAAACACCTTACCCCCACTACATCATTCCCCCCACTACACCTTTCCCCCCACTACATCTCATCCCGCTACACCACTTCCTCCACTACACCCTTCCTCCACTACACCTCCCCTCCACTACACCCTTCCTCCACTACACCCTTCCTCCACTACACCACTTCCTCCACTACACCCTTCCTCCACTACACCCTTCCTCCACTACACCTTTCCTCCACTACACCCTTCATCCACTACACCCTTCCTCCACTACACCCTTCCACCACTACACCCTTCCTCCACTACACCCTTCCTCAACTACACCCTTCCTCCACCACACCCTTCCTCCACTACACCCTTCCTCCACTACACCTCTCCCCCACTACACCTCTCCCCCACTACACCCTTCCTCCACTACACCCTTCCTCCACTACACCCTTCCTCAACTACACCCTTCCTCCACCACACCCTTCCTCCACTACAACCTTCCTCCACTACACCTCTCCCCCACTACACCCTTCCCACACTACACCACTCCCCCCACTACACCCATCAACCCAAACAAACTTGAGCAGATGCATCCACACTGTAAGTAGTAATAGATGGTTTGAAATGATGAAAGTACTCTACTCTCTGAGTAGAATGTTCAATGGAGTTCAGTTTCTTAAGTAAGTGAATCCAAGAGCAGTAACTGCTAGTCTGAAATACGCGATCATAGAAAATATCAATCCACATTAATTCATTCATTAATTTTCAATAGTTAGAATAATATTACACTAATTGTTTCAAAAGATCTCATCATTTAAAACAATATCACAAAATAAAGGTTTAAACTTGTATTTTAATGAGGTATTATAGTAATATATATATTTATAATATATCACTTATATCACTCGTGTTACTAATTTATTAATATTATGTTATGCGATCATTACAATTAAATATATTTAATTGTTATATCAATGGAATCTTATCTACGAATTCATATTCATCTTTTTATATGTGAAATTATCAAATATCAACGGAACTACCGACCTGCCAATTCAGAGACCCATAAGAGTTATAGGAAGTGAGAAGACCATCGGAGGTTAGATAATAGTGGTCAAAACCGAGCATTTGATCATTATGAGGCAGAATCTTCTTTATCCAGGACAGGGCATTGTGTTCCCTGATGGAGGAGGTGAGGAAAGGGTGAGGAAAGGGTTAGGAGGTGAGGAAAGGGTGAGGAAAGGGTGAGGAGTTGAGGAGGTGTGGAAAGGGTGAGGAGGTGAGGAGGTGTGGAAAGGGTGAGGAGGTGAGGAAAGGGTTAGGAGGTGAGGAGGTGAGGAAAGGGTTAGGAGGTGAGGAGGTGAGGAGGTGAGGAAAGGGTTAGGAGGTGAGGAGGTGAGGAAAGGGTGAGGAAGTGAGGAAAGGGTTAGGAGGTGAGGAGGAGAAAAAAGGGTGAGGAGGTGAGGAGGTGAAAAAAGGGTGAGGAGGTGAGGAGGTGAAAAAAGGGTGAGGAGGTGAGGAGATGAGGAAAGGGTGAGGAAGTGAGGAAAGGGTTAGGAGGTGAGGAGGTGAGGAAAGGGTTAGGAGGTGAGGAGGTGAGGAGGTGAGGAAAGGGTGAGGAAGTGAGGAAAGGGTTAGGAGGTGAGGAGGTGAGGAAAGGGTTAGGAGGTGAGGAGGTGAGGAGGTGAGGAAAGGGTTAGGAGGTGAGGAGGTGAGGAAAGGGTGAGGAAGTGAGGAGGTGAGGAAAGGGTTAGGAGGTGAGGAGGAGAAAAAAGGGTGAGGAGGTGAGGAGGTGAGGAGGTGAGGAAAGGGTTAGGAGGTGAGGAGGTGAGGAGGTGAGGAAAGGGTTAGGAGGTGAGGAGGTGAGGAAAGGGTTAGGAGGTGAGGAGGTGAGGAAAGGGTTAGGAGGTGAGGAGGTGAGGAGGTGAGGAAAGGGTTAGGAGGTGAGGAGGTGAGGAAAGGGTGAGGAAGTGAGGAGGTGAGGAAAGGGTTAGGAGGTGAGGAGGTGAGGAGGTGAGGAAAGGGTTAGGAGGTGAGGAGGTGAGGAAAGGGTGAGGAAGTGAGGAAAGGGTTAGGAGGTGAGGAGGAGAAAAAAGGGTGAGGAGGTGAGGAGGTGAAAAAAGGGTGAGGAGGTGAGGAGGTGAAAAAAGGGTGAGGAGGTGAGGAGATGAGGAAAGGGTTAGGAGGTGAGGAGGAGAAAAAAGGGTGAGGAGGTGAGGAGATGAGGAAAGGGTTAGGAGGTGAGGAGGAGAAAAAAGGGTGAGGAGGTGAGGAGGTGAAAAAAGGGTGAGGAGGTGAGGAGGTGAAAAAAGGGTGAGGAGGTGAGGAGATGAGGAAAGGGTTAGGAGGTGAGGAGGAGAAAAAAGGGTGAGGAGGTGAGGAGATGAGGAGGTGAGGAAAGGGTTAGGAGGTGAGGAGGTGAAAAAAGGGTGAGGAGGTGAGGAAAGGGTTAGGAGATGTGGAGGTGAGGAGGTGAGGAAAGGGTGAGGAGGTGTGGAAAGGGTGAGGAGGTGTGGAAAGGGTGAGGAGGTGAGTTAAGGGTGAGGAGGTGCGGAGGTGAGTTAAGGGTGAGGAGGTGAAAAAAGGGTGAGGAGGTGAGGAGGTGAAAAAAGGGTGAGGAGGTGAGGAGGTGAAAAAAGGGTGAGGAGGTGAGGAGATGAGGAAAGGGTTAGGAGGTGAGGAGGAGAAAAAAGGGTGAGGAGGTGAGGAGGTGAAAAAAGGGTGAGGAGGTGAGGAGGTGAGGAGGTGAGGAGGTGAGGAAAGGGTTAGGAGGTGAGGAGGTGAGGAAAGGGTGAGGAAGTGAGGAAAGGGTTAGGAGGTGAGGAGGAGAAAAAAGGGTGAGGAGGTGAGGAGGTGAAAAAAGGGTGAGGAGGTGAGGAGGTGAAAAAAGGGTGAGGAGGTGAGGAGGTGAAAAAAGGGTGAGGAGGTGAGGAGATGAGGAAAGGGTTAGGAGGTGAGGAGGAGAAAAAAGGGTGAGGAGGTGAGGAGATGAGGAAAGGGTTAGGAGGTGAGGAGGTGAGGAAAGGGTTAGGAGGTGAGGAGGTGAGGAAAGGGTTAGGAGGTGAGGAGGTGAGGAGGTGAGGAAAGGGTTAGGAGGTGAGGAGGTGAGGAAAGGGTGAGGAAGTGAGGAGGTGAGGAAAGGGTTAGGAGGTGAGGAGGTGAGGAGGTGAGGAAAGGGTTAGGAGGTGAGGAGGTGAGGAAAGGGTGAGGAAGTGAGGAAAGGGTTAGGAGGTGAGGAGGAGAAAAAAGGGTGAGGAGGTGAGGAGGTGAAAAAAGGGTGAGGAGGTGAGGAGGTGAAAAAAGGGTGAGGAGGTGAGGAGATGAGGAAAGGGTTAGGAGGTGAGGAGGAGAAAAAAGGGTGAGGAGGTGAGGAGATGAGGAAAGGGTTAGGAGGTGAGGAGGAGAAAAAAGGGTGAGGAGGTGAGGAGGTGAAAAAAGGGTGAGGAGGTGAGGAGGTGAAAAAAGGGTGAGGAGGTGAGGAGATGAGGAAAGGGTTAGGAGGTGAGGAGGAGAAAAAAGGGTGAGGAGGTGAGGAGATGAGGAGGTGAGGAAAGGGTTAGGAGGTGAGGAGGTGAAAAAAGGGTGAGGAGGTGAGGAAAGGGTTAGGAGATGTGGAGGTGAGGAGGTGAGGAAAGGGTGAGGAGGTGTGGAAAGGGTGAGGAGGTGTGGAAAGGGTGAGGAGGTGAGTTAAGGGTGAGGAGGTGCGGAGGTGAGTTAAGGGTGAGGAGGTGAAAAAAGGGTGAGGAGGTGAGGAGGTGAAAAAAGGGTGAGGAGGTGAGGAGGTGAAAAAAGGGTGAGGAGGTGAGGAGATGAGGAAAGGGTTAGGAGGTGAGGAGGAGAAAAAAGGGTTAGGAGGTGAGGAGGTGAGGAAAGGGTGAGGAAGTGAGGAAAGGGTTAGGAGGTGAGGAGGAGAAAAAAGGGTGAGGAGGTGAGGAGGTGAAAAAAGGGTGAGGAGGTGAGGAGGTGAAAAAAGGGTGAGGAGGTGAGGAGGTGAAAAAAGGGTGAGGAGGTGAGGAGATGAGGAAAGGGTTAGGAGGTGAGGAGGAGAAAAAAGGGTGAGGAGGTGAGGAGATGAGGAAAGGGTTAGGAGGTGAGGAGGAGAAAAAAGGGTGAGGAGGTGAGGAGGTGAAAAAAGGGTGAGGAGGTGAGGAGGTGAAAAAAGGGTGAGGAGGTGAGGAGATGAGGAAAGGGTTAGGAGGTGAGGAGGAGAAAAAAGGGTGAGGAGGTGAGGAGATGAGGAGGTGAGGAAAGGGTGAGGAGGTGAGGAGGAGAAAAAAGGGTTAGGAGGTGAGGAGGTGAAAAAAGGGTGAGGAGGTGAGGAAAGGGTTAGGAGATGTGGAGGTGAGGAGGTGAGGAAAGGGTGAGGAGGTGTGGAAAGGGTGAGGAGGTGTGGAAAGGGTGAGGAGGTGAGTTAAGGGTGAGGAGGTGCGGAGGTGAGTTAAGGGTGAGGAGGTGAAAAAAGGGTGAGGAGGTGAGGAGGTGAAAAAAGGGTGAGGAGGTGAGGAGGTGAAAAAAGGGTGAGGAGGTGAGGAGATGAGGAAAGGGTTAGGAGGTGAGGAGGAGAAAAAAGGGTGAGGAGGTGAGGAGGTGAAAAAAGGGTGAGGAGGTGAGGAGATGAGGAAAGGGTTAGGAGGTGAGGAGGAGAAAAAAGGGTGAGGAGGTGAGGAGGTGAAAAAAGGGTTAGGAGGTGAGGAGGTGAGGAAAGGGTGAGGAAGTGAGGAAAGGGTTAGGAGGTGAGGAGGAGAAAAAAGGGTGAGGAGGTGAGGAGGTGAAAAAAGGGTGAGGAGGTGAGGAGGTGAAAAAAGGGTGAGGAGGTGAGGAGGTGAAAAAAGGGTGAGGAGGTGAGGAGATGAGGAAAGGGTTAGGAGGTGAGGAGGAGAAAAAAGGGTGAGGAGGTGAGGAGATGAGGAGGTGAGGAAAGGGTTAGGAGGTGAGGAGGTGAAAAAAGGGTGAGGAGGTGAGGAGGTGAAAAAAGGGTGAGGAGGTGAGGAGATGAGGAAAGGGTTAGGAGGTGAGGAGGAGAAAAAAGGGTGAGGAGGTGAGGAGATGAGGAGGTGAGGAAAGGGTTAGGAGGTGAGGAGGTGAAAAAAGGGTGAGGAGGTGAGGAAAGGGTTAGGAGATGTGGAGGTGAGGAGGTGAGGAAAGGGTGAGGAGGTGAGTTAAGGGTGAGGAGGTGTGGAAAGGGTGAGGAGGTGTGGAAAGGGTGAGGAGGTGAGTTAAGGGTGAGGAGGTGCGGAGGTGAGTTAAGGGTGAGGAGGTGAAAAAAGGGTGAGGAGATGTGGAGGTGAGGAGGTGAGGAAAGGGTGAGGAGGTGTGGAAAGGGTGAGGAGGTGTGGAAAGGGTGAGGAGGTGAGGAAAGGGTGAGGAGGTGAGGAAAGGGTGAGGATATGAGTAAGGAGTGAAGTGTGGAAGGGGAGGAGATGTGGAAGTGGTGGGGAAGGAGTGAAGATATGTGGATAAAGGTGTAAAGGGGTTGCTCAGGAGAATGGAAGGGGTGATTAGTTGGGAATGAAGTGAGGAGGTGTGGAAGGGTAAGGAGATAAGAATTCTATAATATATATTATAATTTAAAGGAAATAAAAATAGATGAAATTATTAATTTCAAGTGAAGAATTGTTAATAAAAAACAAATTTCAATTCATCCTGAGATCATATGAACATTTAGCTATTAATAATTTATAAACATATATAAATACTTTATATAAATTTAAATAATTTTAAATATGGATAATTTTTCGTTAATTTTAAATATATCTAGTTTTCACTATTGAATCTTATTCGGATTCAATGAAACAGAAGTAACTTTTTCAGCAGGAATGGGTTGCAGATTGGTACAATCTCTTGGCTGACCTCTTGAGAATCTAGGTTGCTTAGCAGATGGAAGAAACTGCCTTTCCACGTAGCGGTTCCGTCGATTGGTACACTGAACATTATACGGTCTGGATTTCGAGTATTTCAGGGATTACATAAATGTGTAGTCCCTTGGAAATGAAAATACCATTAAAGAAGTGGTCTATGGTCAGAAATTCAACTTTAATCAGTAATATGTAACCAAATAATAAACATGCAAATTAAATCTCTTGGAAAATATTGTACACACATTCCATGACATTATTACTTTAAAGATATTAGATATTAGGATAAATATATTACTTTAAAGATATATTAGGCTAGCTTCCCGACATTGATATCATTTCCGACATGACTGCTACCAGTTACTGAAATCAAATATTATATTTATTTCATATTGAATTTTAAAAACTTTTTAAATATTTGTGTTTAAGACAAATCTTGAGAAATTTTTATTTATTTATATTCAAATGATCTCAATATGATCTAAATATAATCTCTATATTATCTAAATCTAATCTCAATATAATCTAGATCTAAAATTAAACTTAATGATATAAACAATTTAAAAAATATCGATGACAATAAATTGATGATAAATTAGCAAATCTGCATGAATTTTTATGAAAATTAGAGAAATTCTTACCTAAAGGACCACTGATTAAATCTTAGCACTATAAAATAAAATACTATGACACCCTAAACTCCGCTCTTAACACCTATGTGTTCCTATCCTCAACCGTATCACCTTTAATCTCCTAGTTCCACTAATGACCAAAATGCTAGTTTAACTCAGCTCAAGAACTCCTCTAATCTCTACTTCATGAACCTCCAGCTTCACCCTTAGCTTCAATTACTATAAAACTCATGTAACATAAATCTTTAACCAATATTCTTGTCAGTACCTTAACCCCTCCTTATCTCTTTCGTCTATTATACAAATATAACTCCTAGTTTTTCCTCACTCCATTATCTCGTAAAATCTCGTAAACTACATCCGTGTGACCTCTGACCTCTAGCTCCGCTGATCGCTACCGCCATGTTGCGTTCGTAATCAACGTAAATTCGATCCGGCACATTGTCGCAGTTTAGATCTGCGAACGCAGAATCTCCTTCGTCGCCTTGTAGGGGGATCTGAGTTATGTGAGATCCATTCGACATGTGAAGTATCTGTGTAGGGTTAAGGTTGTTAGTTTGGGTGTAGGTTAGAGGTACATATCGAAGGTTTAGCGCAGCGGTATTGTAGTGGGACCCGAGGTGTGTAAGAACCATGCGATAAATAGCAAAACGGTTTGCAGGGGTAGAAGTCTGGGGTTTGGGGTAGAAGTGTGGGTTTGAATCAGGTTTTATGTACTAGCTGTGGGGATGAGGAAGCATAGATTATTGGTGTATAAAGTCCTATGCAGTGCAGAAGTTCTGAGGATATTAGCGTAGGCGGGGATGTGGGGTACGTGGATGTGAGTATACGGGTCCCACAACGGACAGGTGTGAACGGGAGACGATATAAACGACATTTTCGACGTTCACTAACTTCTATTGCACTATTGAGGTGAATGGCCAAAGCGTTGTGGGGATCCGAGCGGTTTTTGAAGGTTTTGCGTAGGCAGGGGGTTAAGTGAATATTCTGAAGGTCGACCGGGGGTCGTATCAGGCGTAGAGTCTGAACTTGGGTGGAGTACATATCGGACCATTGGTGGGGCTGCGAAGGGTGGTGCTAGTATTAATATAGAATAGCGGGTGAGTCAGCAGTTGACGTGATATTCAGAATAAATATGTAGGGCTAGATGAAATGGGTGTGGCTAGATAATGTGGGTGGAGTTACATGCATTGCGAGGGGTTAGATGCAATTAGATGCAAGGAGCAGTGTTAGAGGGAAGATATTTATAAAGAGGATTATCTTATGCCTAGGTTATTGAAAATATGATAATAGCGAACGATTAAATGGAGAATAGGTAAGTGTTAGAATTAGTTGACGATAATATAATGGAATTAAAGGCAATATCTTAAAAACAATAATATATCAAATAATTATTGTATTATATCAGTAGTATTCATATATTATATATTATGAATCAAACTTAAAAACTAACAAATATTTCTCTAATTTCATCTGCAAATTTTAAATAATTAGAAATTCCAGAATTTTCTTCAAAACCTCTTTTTCTCTAAAACATTATTTTTTATTTCCATTAATAATCCGAACACACAAAATATAGTTCATTAACAAATGAAATTAGGTTAGACTAATCCTAAACCTTAATTTTTCTTGGTTTAGGTTTGTGGGTCCAAATTAAATTGCCTTCGTCGAGTTCAAAACAAAACGCCCACATACTTGTCATTAAATCATGTTCTTTGTTAACGTCGAAACTGTTCATAGATAAATAATCAATTGAAAGTTTGTATAATGTAAAGTTTGTATAACGTAAAGTTTGTATAACGTAAAGTTTGTATAATGTAAAGTTTGTATAATGTAAAGTTTGTATAACGTAAAGTTTGTATAATGTAAAGTTTGTATAATGTAAAGTTTGTATAATGTAAAGTTTGTATAACGTAAAGTTTGTATAACGTAAAGTTTGTATAATGTAAAGTTTGTATAATGTAAAGTTTGTATAACGTAAAGTTTGTATAATGTAAAGTTTGTATAATGTAAAGTTTGTATAATGTAAAGTTTGTATAACGTAAAGTTTGTATAATGTAAAGTTTGTATAATGTAAAGTTTGTATAATATAAAGTTTGTATAATGTAAAGTTTGTATAATGTAAAGTTTGTATAACGTAAAGTTTGTATAATGTAAAGTTTGTATAATGTAAAGTTTGTATAATGTAAAGTTTGTATAATGTAAAGTTTGTATAACGTAAAGTTTGTATAATGTAAAGTTTGTATAATGTAAAGTTTGTATAACGTAAAGTTTGTATAATGTAAAGTTTGTATAAAGTAAAGTTTGTATAACGTAAAGTTTGTATAATGTAAAGTTTGTATAATGTAAAGTTTGTATAATGTAAAGTTTGTATAACGTAAAGTTTGTATAATGTAAAGTTTGTATAACGTAAAGTTTGTATAACGTAAAGTTTGTATAATGTAAAGTTTGTATAATGTAAAGTTTGTATAACGTAAAGTTTGTATAATGTAAAGTTTGTATAACGTAAAGTTTGTATAACGTAAAGTTTGTATAACGTAAAGTTTGTATAATGTAAAGTTTGTATAATGTAAAGTTTGTATAATGTAAAGTTTGTATAATGTAAAGTTTGTATAACGTAAAGTTTGTATAATATAAAGTTTGTATAATGTAAAGTTTGTATAATGTAAAGTTTGCATAATGTAAAGTTTGTATAACGTAAAGTTTGTATAATGTAAAGTTTGTATAATGTAAAGTTTGTATAATGTAAAGTTTGTATAATGTAAAGTTTGTATAATGTAAAGTTTGTATAATGTAAAGTTTGTATAATGTAAAGTTTGTATAATGTAAAGTTTGTATAATGTAAAGTTTGTATAATGTAAAGTTTGTATAATGTAAAGTTTGTATAATGTAAAGTTTGTATAATGTAAAGTTTGTATAATGTAAAGTTTGTATAATGTAAAGTTTGTATAACCAACTGCCAGCCAATTTCACTAATCACTTCTCTAGTGAATGAAGTTAATTTAATATAAATGTTAAACAATATACACCTAAATTTAGACATAATGAAACTGTCAATAAACAGCATACTAATGTACTCTAATTTAGACTCATCGAAAACCCATAATCTGAACAATAAATAATATAATTTACACTTTGAATTTTTTTATGAATAAGTGAAAAATTAAGAATTCAAAAATCATAATTGATAAATTATGAAGTTAAAATTTAATTATAAATAATTTTATTTTTGGCCAAGATTATAAATTATCCTATAATTATTTAATTATATAAATTATTCCAAAGATTATCAAAATATCTATTGGAGGGAAATATATTATAATGAAATTATTCACTTACGTAATATTCAAATATTAAATATTACTATTATATTAAATATAATATTATTAGAAATTTAAAAGAAATTATTTTTCAATCTTATAATCATTATTTATTAAAAACTGTATAAAAAATAATAATTAAAAAAAATACTTTTATTATCTTGTAATAATTAATTGATTACTTAATTACTTGATTCTAATAGAACAGTAAGCTAATAGAATACTTCCATAGAAGATATAGGTGATCAGTTATCTTGTTAATATAGCGAACTCAATTAGTAATAATTGATTGGTTGAGTGATTAATTGTGGAATTCACCTTTGTTTAAATCTAGATTTGTTGACATTTTTATATATAAATAATAAATAAAAATAAAGTATAAATCACTTTGTATATTTTCGTATTATTTGATTACATTTAACTAATTTTCTTAGTGATCTACCGTTGACTTTCAAATTTATAATTGCAACAATATTATGTATAACAATTCATTAACGTAACAAATAATAATATAAAGAAAGCAATCATAAATACGATATTTACTTTCGAAAATTTGATTTTGATAGATCTTGATTTTGATATATTAAATTTTGGTTTCACTTACAACCTTTATAAAGCCCCCATCGAAATAGAACCTTTTTTCAAATGTAGGGGAGAACTTGCCAACGACGATGAGCATTTGTCGACTTTTGTTGCCATGGAGACGCTTCTCCTTTCCTACTGTTTCGGCAGCGAAGGTCTGGGTGGCAAAAGAGTGTGGACGATACCTCCGCGTAAAGGTCACATCGAGGTCAACAGCAAGAGTAGACCATACTAGTTCGAGGTCAACGGATGAATAGCAGAGCACTCGCCAATTATCCATCACAACGACTATTCTCTGTAGAGAATTACGATAAGTGACTTCAAGAAGTATTAGGCGACAAGAGTGGGGAGTTCATGAAGTGTTGTGTAGGATGAAATGGGGTTCGGCATAGGCGAAGTGTACCTAGTGGGTATAAGGCCCGTTAAGTACGGCGTAAAGTGGTGCCTAGATACTCACCGAGTGCAGGGTTTCATTGTTGTCCGAGTAGGTTGCTACGGACAAACTGACAGGTGTAGTTCTCATGTGAACTCCGTCGTAATACGGCAATTTACAACTTCGTATAACAGTCAATTGATGAGAGAGAGGTTGGTACACGGAAATTTCAAGGTAAAGAGTCTGTAATAGGATGGTTAGAGTGAGGGAGAAGATGAGGGAGAAGATGAGGGAGGAGATGAGGGTGAGATGAGGGAGAATATGAGGGAGGAGATAAGGGAGGAGATGATGGAGGAGATGAGGGAGGAGATGAGGGTGAGATGAGGGAGGAGATGAGGGATGAGATGAGGGAGGAGATGAGGGAGGAGATGAGGGAGAATATGAGGGAGGAGATGAGGGAGGAGATGAGGGAGGAGATGAGGGAGGAGATGAGGGATAATATGAGGGAGGAGATGAGGATGAGATGAGGGAGAATATGAGGGAGGAGATGAGGGAGGAGATGAGGGATGAGATGAGGGAGGAGATGAGGGAGGAGATGAGGGAGGAGATGAGGAAAGAGATGAGGGTGAGATGAGGGAGAATATGAGGGAGGAGATGAGGGATGAGATAAGGGAGGAGATGAGGGAGGGTGGAGAGAGAGGAGTTGAGGGAGGGAGGGAGGGGAGAGGGGAGTAAAGGGAGATTCCAATCCTCTAGGGTAGTAAGAGGAAAGTTGTTATATAACAGTATCCACTGAAATCTCTTGGTGAAGGGTTTGATCTGGGGGTTATGAAATAGATGATAAGTATTGGGTGTGGGTATGAGTTATGAGTTAGGGGGGTTCTTTAGGGGAGTGATTATAGGGTTCTATTTGTTCAATTAAGTGAAAGGTAGATGTTCTTTATCTGGAGATAAAGAACATCTACTTTACAGAGGTGGGGCTTATTAGTGGGGGAAGGAGGAAGAGTATTATAGTTTTTTTAATACATGGTTAGGTGGAGGATAGGTATTGGAGTGGTTATAGTATGTGGGAGAGTAAGTACTTAGTTATAAAAGGGATCTAGTTTACCTACTGGGATTACAACTAGTAAGTAAGTTACTTTACTTTGTCCTAGTCTACTAACATTACTAATAGAAACCATTTCGTTGAGTCCGTCAAAGTCTAAATCCGTTATGATTGGTCTAGGTTTCTAAATATGTTAATTTCGACTTTATATATATCAGTAAAGTGGGTATTAATATTAAATGTACTTAATAAAGTGGGTATTACTAGTAAATGTAGTTAATAAAGTGGGTATTAATAGTAAATGTAGTTAATAAAGTGGGTATTACTAGTAAATGTAGTTAGTAAAGTGATTATTACTAGTAAATGTAGTTAATAAAGTGGGTATTACTAGTAAATGTAGTTAATAAAGTAGGTATTAATAATAAATGTAGTTAATAAAGTAGGTATTACTAGTAAACGTAGTTAATAAAGTGGTTATTAATAGTAAATGTAGTTAATAAAGTGGGTATTACTAGTAAATGTAGTTAGTAAAGTGGTTATTACTAGTAAATGTAGTTAATAAAGTGGGTATTACTAGTAAATATAGTTAATAAAGTAGGTATTAATAGTAAATGTAGTTAATAAAGTGGGTATTACTAGTAAATGTAGTTAATAAAGTAGATATTACTAGTAAATGTAGTTAATAAAGTGGTTATTAATAGTAAATGTAGTTAGTAAAGTGGTTATTACAAGTAAATGTAGTTAATAAAGTGGGTATTACTAGTAAATGTAGTTAATAAAGTAGGTATTAATAGTAAATGTAGTTAATAAAGTGGGTATTACTAGTAAATGTAGTTAATAAAGTAGGTTGTACTTGTATATGTAGTTAATAAAGTGGGTATTACTAGTAAATGTAGTTAATAAAGTGGGTATTAATAGTAAATGTAGTTAATAAAGTAGGTATTACTAGTAAATGTAGTTATTAAAATAGGTATTAATAGTAAATGTAGTTATTAAAGTGGGTATAACTAGTAAATATAGTTGATAAAGTGGGTATTAATAGTAAATGTAGTTAATAAAGTAGGTATTAATAGTAAATGTAGTTAATAAAGTGGGTATTACTAGTAAATGTAGTTAATAAAGTGGATATTACTAGTAAATGTAGTTAATAAAGTGGGTAGTACTTGTATATGTAGTTAATAAAGCGGGTATTACTAGTAAATGTAGTTAATAAAGTGGGTATTAATAGTAAATGTAGTTAATAAAGTGGATATTAATAGAAAGTGTAGTTGATAAAGTGGGTATTAATAATAAATGTAGTTAATAAAGTGAGTATTAATAGTAAATGTAGTTAATAAAGTGGATATTAATAGAAAGTGTAGTTGATAAAGTGGGTATTAATAATAAATGTAGTTAATAAAGTGAGTATTAATAATAAATTTAGTTAATAAAGTGGGTATTAATAGTAAATGTAGTTAATAAAGTGGATATTAATAGAAAGTGTAGTTGATAAAGTGGGTATTAATAATAAATGTAGTTAATAAAGTGAGTATTAATAATAAATGTAGTTAATAAAGTGGGTATTAATAGTAAATGTAGTTAATAAAGTGGATATTAATAGAAAGTGTAGTTGATAAAGTGGGTATTAATAATAAATGTAGTTAATAAAGTGAGTATTAATAATAAATGTAGTTAATAAAGTGGATATTAATAGTAAATGTAGTTAATAAAGTGTGTATTACTAGTAAATGTAGTTAATAAAGTGGATATTAATAGAAAGCGTAGTTGATAAAGTGGGTATTAATAATAAATGTAGTTAATAAAGTGAGTATTAATAGTAAATGTAGTTAATAAAGTGTGTATTACTAGTAAATGTAGTTAATAAAGTGGATATTAATAGAAAGCGTAGTTGATAAAGTGGGTATTAATAATAAATGTAGTTAATAAAGTGAGTATTAATAGTAAATGTAGTTAATAAAGTGGGTATTAATAGTAAATGTAGTTAATAAAGTGGATATTAATAGAAAGTGTAGTTGATAAAGTGGGTATTAATAATAAATGTAGTTAATAAAGTGAGTATTAATAATAAATGTAGTTAATAAAGTGGATATTAATAGTAAATGTAGTTAATAAAGTGTGTATTACTAGTAAATGTAGTTAATAAAGTGGATATTAATAGAAAGCGTAGTTGATAAAGTGGGTATTAATAATAAATGTAGTTAATAAAGTGAGTATTAATAGTAAATGTAGTTAATAAAGTGTGTATTACTAGTAAATGTAGTTAATAAAGTGGATATTAATAGAAAGCGTAGTTGATAAAGTGGGTATTAATAATAAATGTAGTTAATAAAGTGAGTATTAATAATAAATTTAGTTAATAAAGTGGGTATTAATAGTAAATGTAGTTAATAAAGTGGATATTAATAGAAAGTGTAGTTGATAAAGTGGGTATTAATAATAAATGTAGTTAATAAAGTGAGTATTAATAATAAATGTAGTTAATAAAGTGGGTATTAATAGTAAATGTAGTTAATAAAGTGGATATTAATAGAAAGTGTAGTTGATAAAGTGGGTATTAATAATAAATGTAGTTAATAAAGTGAGTATTAATAATAAATGTAGTTAATAAAGTGGATATTAATAGTAAATGTAGTTAATAAAGTGTGTATTACTAGTAAATGTAGTTAATAAAGTGGATATTAATAGAAAGCGTAGTTGATAAAGTGGGTATTAATAATAAATGTAGTTAATAAAGTGAGTATTAATAGTAAATGTAGTTAATAAAGTGTGTATTACTAGTAAATGTAGTTAATAAAGTGGATATTAATAGAAAGCGTAGTTGATAAAGTGGGTATTAATAATAAATGTAGTTAATAAAGTGAGTATTAATAGTAAATGTAGTTAATAAAGTGGGTATTAATAGTAAATGTAGTTAATAAAGTGGATATTAATAGAAAGTGTAGTTGATAAAGTGGGTATTAATAATAAATGTAGTTAATAAAGTGAGTATTAATAATAAATGTAGTTAATAAAGTGGATATTAATAGTAAATGTAGTTAATAAAGTGTGTATTACTAGTAAATGTAGTTAATAAAGTGGATATTAATAGAAAGCGTAGTTGATAAAGTGGGTATTAATAATAAATGTAGTTAATAAAGTGAGTATTAATAGTAAATGTAGTTAATAAAGTGTGTATTACTAGTAAATGTAGTTAATAAAGTGGATATTAATAGAAAGCGTAGTTGATAAAGTGGGTATTAATAATAAATGTAGTTAATAAAGTGAGTATTAATAGTAAATGTAGTTAATAAAGTGGGTATTAATAGTAAATGTAGTTAATAAAGTGGATATTAATAGAAAGTGTAGTTGATAAAGTGGGTATTAATAATAAATGTAGTTAATAAAGTGAGTATTAATAATAAATGTAGTTAATAAAGTGGATATTAATAGTAAATGTAGTTAATAAAGTGTGTATTACTAGTAAATGTAGTTAATAAAGTGGATATTAATAGAAAGCGTAGTTGATAAAGTGGGTATTAATAATAAATGTAGTTAATAAAGTGAGTATTAATAGTAAATGTAGTTAATAAAGTGTGTATTACTAGTAAATGTAGTTAATAAAGTGGATATTAATAGAAAGCGTAGTTGATAAAGTGGGTATTAATAATAAATGTAGTTAATAAAGTGAGTATTAATAGTAAATGTAGTTAATAAAGTGGGTATTAATAGTAAATGTAGTTAATAAAATATATATCATTATTTGCGGTAACATTTTTATGGTCATGTGCTGCATCTGCAGGACCGTCCAAGAGGTCGTCGGTGATCCAGGCAGGTGTCGCGTCGTATCCAGGGTCCATCTGCAGCGTGTACACAAATAAACTGACCATTGCGACCAGCACCACGTCGTAGAAGCGAAGCGTTGACGTCACCAAAGACTTCGCTTCCGTGTAAGCATTTCTCACCTTCTCTTCGAAGTCATCCGAGGCTTGCATGTTATCTCCCACACCTGTAGTGAGGGCCGCGTTCAACTGTGGGACCCGCACCGCGGTCTGTACCCAACTGATATCTAATCAAACATCGCATGTCAATCAGTTATCGGTCGCCTAGTTAAAAAGCAATATATGTTTCTGAATATAATTAAAGGAAATATTATTTTTAAGCTGGATTAATCCTTCCAGGCAGTTATTGGCCAATAATTGAGTATGAATTGAGTAACTTATTGTATTTAGTCACACACGTATTAGTATATTATAATTCTAATCATTGGTCTATGGATATATTTTACTTTAAATGCAAAATAATTCTAAATAGGTTTTATTCTAAATTTATTTTTAAAGTAGTTATAAAAATAAATAAACTTTTGTGTAAAAACATAAGTAATAATAAAATCAAATGAAATTTATCATAGAGAAATTATTTTATTGCGATCACAATTTAATTGTTTTTATTTAAACATACTTCTATATTAAATATATTATTAGAAATTGAGTTGATATTATTTTTTTCATTTTATATTTACCGAAAACCATATCATATTCTATATAATATAATAATTTTAAAAAATACATTTATTATCTTGTGAAAGTTAATTATCCGTATGTCAGAATGATGTTGAAGAGATGGGATATCGGGTATCTTAATAATCTTAGCTTGTATAATATATAACTGTTAGAAAATATTTAGTAATGTTAACGTAATGTACATTCAAATTGTTAAAATACTTAATTTTAATAATAGTTTATCAATAGATCTTATCTCCCTTAGAAGGATTTGTCACAATATTATAACAAATTCTCACCGAATAAATTTCTATATTAAAAAACTTAATTTTTTAACATCTTTGAATTATACAAATCAGAATTAGACAAATATCCTAACACAAAAAATAACTTAAACAAACATAACGGGAATATGTAAATGTACTTTCTAAATAGTATCACTAACTTTGTTTTGAAATGATCCTATGCAACTAACCTAATTGAATTTTTACCCTTATTAAATTTTTCTAAATTTTCTATAAGTCATTATTATTCCGCATTAAATATGTTATTGTATTATATATAACTATACATAGTGTAATATAGAATATAACTGGATACTTAAAATATATAATTATTACAATATTGTGTAATATTATATAATGGTATACTGATTGGTTATGACACGATTAAGAAACCGATTGTAACTAGAGGTAGCGAATACGTCTATTTATACTATATTATACTGTATTATAATAATTTAAATAATTAATATCATTGAGATATTAAATTATTTATTTATTTTAGAAGTGTTATACGATATCTAATATCGGAGATACGCACATAATTATGATGAAATTATTATTATTCCTAGAAATATAAATATATAGAAATATAAATATATCGTAATATAATTTAATTTGAAATTAAGATTTAAAATAAATACATCATTGTTAATACTATTCTAAATGATAATCCATAATATACTAACGCTCTTAAAAAAAATAACTCATTAATTTACACATAATTAAATTAAAATAAAATACATATTTTCTATTTTGAATAAATCAATAACATTTCTGTTATAATTAGTAAACTTTACACAAATATAGATCTAGATATGGATGAAAATATATATATAAGAATTTTAATTAATTATGAAAAAAATTATAATATATACTACTACAACTACTACCAATACCAATACTACTACTACTACTACTACTACTACTACTACTACTACTACTACTACTACTACTACTACTACTACTACTACTACTACTACTACTACTACTACTACTACTACTACTACTACTACTACTACTACTACTACTACTACTACTACTACTACTACTACTACTACTACTACTACTACTACTACTACTACTACTACTACTGCTACTGCTACTGCTACTGCTACTGCTACTGCTACTGCTACTGCTACTGCTACTGCTACTGCTACTGCTACTGCTACTGCTACTGCTACTGCTACTGCTACTGCTACTGCTACTGCTACTGCTACTGCTACTGCTACTGCTACTGCTACTGCTACTGCTACTGCTACTGCTACTGCTACTGCTACTGCTACTGCTACTGCTACTGCTACTGCTACTGCTACTGCTACTGCTACTGCTACTGCTACTGCTACTGCTACTGCTACTGCTACTGCTACTGCTACTGCTACTGCTACTGCTACTGCTACTGCTACTGCTACTGCTACTGCTACTGCTACTGCTACTGCTACTGCTACTGCTACTGCTACTGCTACTGCTACTGCTACTGCTACTGCTACTGCTACTGCTACTGCTACTGCTACTGCTACTGCTACTGCTACTGCTACTGCTACTGCTACTGCTACTGCTACTGCTACTGCTACTGCTACTGCTACTGCTACTGCTACTGCTACTGCTACTGCTACTGCTACTGCTACTGCTACTGCTACTGCTACTGCTACTGCTACTGCTACTGCTACTGCTACTGCTACTGCTACTGCTACTGCTACTGCTACTGCTACTGCTACTGCTACTGCTACTGCTACTGCTACTGCTACTGCTACTGCTACTGCTACTGCTACTGCTACTGCTACTGCTACTGCTACTGCTACTGCTACTGCTACTGCTACTGCTACTGCTACTGCTACTGCTACTGCTACTGCTACTGCTACTGCTACTGCTACTGCTACTGCTACTGCTACTGCTACTGCTACTGCTACTGCTACTGCTACTGCTACTGCTACTGCTACTGCTACTGCTACTGCTACTGCTACTGCTACTGCTACTGCTACTGCTACTGCTACTGCTACTGCTACTGCTACTGCTACTGCTACTGCTACTGCTACTGCTACTGCTACTGCTACTGCTACTGCTACTGCTACTGCTACTGCTACTGCTACTGCTACTGCTACTGCTACTGCTACTGCTACTGCTACTGCTACTGCTACTGCTACTGCTACTGCTACTGCTACTGCTACTGCTACTGCTACTGCTACTGCTACTGCTACTGCTACTGCTACTGCTACTGCTACTGCTACTGCTACTGCTACTGCTACTGCTACTGCTACTGCTACTGCTACTGCTACTGCTACTGCTACTGCTACTGCTACTGCTACTGCTACTGCTACTGCTACTGCTACTGCTACTGCTACTGCTACTGCTACTGCTACTGCTACTGCTACTGCTACTGCTACTGCTACTGCTACTGCTACTGCTACTGCTACTGCTACTGCTACTGCTACTGCTACTGCTACTGCTACTGCTACTGCTACTGCTACTGCTACTGCTACTGCTACTGCTACTGCTACTGCTACTGCTACTGCTACTGCTACTGCTACTGCTACTGCTACTGCTACTGCTACTGCTACTGCTACTGCTACTGCTACTGCTACTGCTACTGCTACTGCTACTGCTACTGCTACTGCTACTGCTACTGCTACTGCTACTGCTACTGCTACTGCTACTGCTACTGCTACTGCTACTGCTACTGCTACTGCTACTGCTACTGCTACTGCTACTGCTACTGCTACTGCTACTGCTACTGCTACTGCTACTGCTACTGCTACTGCTACTGCTACTGCTACTGCTACTGCTACTGCTACTGCTACTGCTACTGCTACTGCTACTGCTACTGCTACTGCTACTGCTACTGCTACTGCTACTGCTACTGCTACTGCTACTGCTACTGCTACTGCTACTGCTACTGCTACTGCTACTGCTACTGCTACTGCTACTGCTACTGCTACTGCTACTGCTACTGCTACTGCTACTGCTACTGCTACTGCTACTGCTACTGCTACTGCTACTGCTACTGCTACTGCTACTGCTACTGCTACTGCTACTGCTACTGCTACTGCTACTGCTACTGCTACTGCTACTGCTACTGCTACTGCTACTGCTACTGCTACTGCTACTGCTACTGCTACTGCTACTGCTACTGCTACTGCTACTGCTACTGCTACTGCTACTGCTACTGCTACTGCTACTGCTACTGCTACTGCTACTGCTACTGCTACTGCTACTGCTACTGCTACTGCTACTGCTACTGCTACTGCTACTGCTACTGCTACTGCTACTGCTACTGCTACTGCTACTGCTACTGCTACTGCTACTGCTACTGCTACTGCTACTGCTACTGCTACTGCTACTGCTACTGCTACTGCTACTGCTACTGCTACTGCTACTGCTACTGCTACTGCTACTGCTACTGCTACTGCTACTGCTACTGCTACTGCTACTGCTACTGCTACTGCTACTGCTACTGCTACTGCTACTGCTACTGCTACTGCTACTGCTACTGCTACTGCTACTGCTACTGCTACTGCTACTGCTACTGCTACTGCTACTGCTACTGCTACTGCTACTGCTACTGCTACTGCTACTGCTACTGCTACTGCTACTGCTACTGCTACTGCTACTGCTACTGCTACTGCTACTGCTACTGCTACTGCTACTGCTACTGCTACTGCTACTGCTACTGCTACTGCTACTGCTACTGCTACTGCTACTGCTACTGCTACTGCTACTGCTACTGCTACTGCTACTGCTACTGCTACTGCTACTGCTACTGCTACTGCTACTGCTACTGCTACTGCTACTGCTACTGCTACTGCTACTGCTACTGCTACTGCTACTGCTACTGCTACTGCTACTGCTACTGCTACTGCTACTGCTACTGCTACTGCTACTGCTACTGCTACTGCTACTGCTACTGCTACTGCTACTGCTACTGCTACTGCTACTGCTACTGCTACTGCTACTGCTACTGCTACTGCTACTGCTACTGCTACTGCTACTGCTACTGCTACTGCTACTGCTACTGCTACTGCTACTGCTACTGCTACTGCTACTGCTACTGCTACTGCTACTGCTACTGCTACTGCTACTGCTACTGCTACTGCTACTGCTACTGCTACTGCTACTGCTACTGCTACTGCTACTGCTACTGCTACTGCTACTGCTACTGCTACTGCTACTGCTACTGCTACTGCTACTGCTACTGCTACTGCTACTGCTACTGCTACTGCTACTGCTACTGCTACTGCTACTGCTACTGCTACTGCTACTGCTACTGCTACTGCTACTGCTACTGCTACTGCTACTGCTACTGCTACTGCTACTGCTACTGCTACTGCTACTGCTACTGCTACTGCTACTGCTACTGCTACTGCTACTGCTACTGCTACTGCTACTGCTACTGCTACTGCTACTGCTACTGCTACTGCTACTGCTACTGCTACTGCTACTGCTACTGCTACTGCTACTGCTACTGCTACTGCTACTGCTACTGCTACTGCTACTGCTACTGCTACTGCTACTGCTACTGCTACTGCTACTGCTACTGCTACTGCTACTGCTACTGCTACTGCTACTGCTACTGCTACTGCTACTGCTACTGCTACTGCTACTGCTACTGCTACTGCTACTGCTACTGCTACTGCTACTGCTACTGCTACTGCTACTGCTACTGCTACTGCTACTGCTACTGCTACTGCTACTGCTACTGCTACTGCTACTGCTACTGCTACTGCTACTGCTACTGCTACTGCTACTGCTACTGCTACTGCTACTGCTACTGCTACTGCTACTGCTACTGCTACTGCTACTGCTACTGCTACTGCTACTGCTACTGCTACTGCTACTGCTACTGCTACTGCTACTGCTACTGCTACTGCTACTGCTACTGCTACTGCTACTGCTACTGCTACTGCTACTGCTACTGCTACTGCTACTGCTACTGCTACTGCTACTGCTACTGCTACTGCTACTGCTACTGCTACTGCTACTGCTACTGCTACTGCTACTGCTACTGCTACTGCTACTGCTACTGCTACTGCTACTGCTACTGCTACTGCTACTGCTACTGCTACTGCTACTGCTACTGCTACTGCTACTGCTACTGCTACTGCTACTGCTACTGCTACTGCTACTGCTACTGCTACTGCTACTGCTACTGCTGCTGCTGCTGCTGCTACTGCTACTGCTACTGCTACTGCTACTGCTACTGCTACTGCTACTACTACTACTACTACTACTACTACTACTACTACTACTACTACTACTACTACTACTACTACTACTACTACTACTACTACTACTACTACTACTACTACTACTACTACTACTACTACTACTACTACTACTACTACTACTACTACTTCTACTACTACTACTACTACTACTACTACTACTACTACTACTACTACTACTACTACTTCTACTACTACTACTACTACATACAAACCTACATACTTCGGTTGTATGTAGGTTTGTACCCAGTACTTACGTCAGCCAGAAAGTCAGTTGAGTTACGGTACGTAGTTTTATTTGTAGTAATAGTTTGGAATGCGGAAATAGCATGAACAAATGCGTAAATAATCATTCTAACTGGTACTAGTTCGTTTATTGGATGCTTGTAAAACGTCAAGTTACAATAATTTATTATAGGTCAATTTAGATCGGTAACAAGTATTTTTGTAAGTTTGGTGGTAATGGACTTTCTAATTAAACGTATTGTGGGCGATATTGAAAGATACTTTGATGTTGAAGATTAACACAAGATAGCATTAGCGAGAAAACATTGAATGTTATGGTTTTCTAAGATTGATCGGGGATATGTCTTGAGAGATAGAAGAATACTTGATCAATAATGCAGTTATTTTAAAGATATTATAAACTTTAAAGAGTTAAATGTTCTTATATCAGCTAGACACCTATTTATTGATGATGCATTGTAATAATTATTTGGTAAGCTGCAGTCTAATTAAATATCATCTTCATAGATGTGGATGTTTATATTTAGGTCACTGAGAGATTTTTAGAGGTCAGAAGTGGAGTCAGTTAAAAGGTAAAATGTAAAATGTATTAATGTTTTTGATTTTCTTGTAACGAATCAATTTGGTTTTGGTTGGTAATGTATCAGGTAATATATCTTACATCAGTAATGTATTCAATTGGAGTAAATACTACAATAAAAATAGCATTTATTACATAATAAATGAATGGCAAATGCAACATTTGCTATTTCTATAAGAACCATAATATATTGACTTTATTCAACTAATTAAATTAAATTATGCAATGACTATTATTAACTTCTATGTGATAATGTGTATTAGTTTAAATTATATTATATAAAATATGTATATACTATTAACAACTAATTATTAATAACATTATTAAATAAATCCGATAAAAACAACTCTGTAAGATATTATTATACGAAATTCCAGAATATATCGATTTATCAGATGAATTGAAAAGAATATTCAACATGTTATATATTAAAATATAATGCCACATAATCACTAATGTTATTTTACTGATGTTATATGGTGACGATATATCATTAACTTTTATTAGGAATTTTTAACTTTAAAAACTCTTTCTGATTTATAAATTTAAATAAATAAAAATACGAATTTTGTTTTATAATGAATGTTAAATCGAATAAAGTTAAATTGTATCATATATTTTGAAGTTCAGTTATTATAGAAAATATATATATGTATATTTTAAAATTAAATGGATATGTATAAATGTATAGATGATCAGACATTTTGATTTTCCATTTCACATTCCCAGACTAAATAACTTCGACTTTGAATCGCGAATAAAGTGGAAAAACATCAACAAATATTGTTATTTAATTTAGTAGTAAATATGAAAAGTATCTCGATTTCATATTTGCAGAAAGAACATTTATGTTTATTCAAAAAAGTGAATTAATTAATATTGTATCACCAATATTGTATGTGTATGTGTGTGTGTGTGCGTGTGTATGTGTGTATGTGTGTATGTGTGTATGTGTGTATGTGTGTATGTGTATGTGTGTGTGTGTATGTGTGTGTATGTGCGTGTATATGTGTGTATATGTGTGTGTATGTGTATGTATGTGTGTGTGTATGTATGTGTATATGTGTTCTTAATTATTGGAGCATCAATTTATTGTATTGATCAATACTTTTATTAGTACGTAAATAATTAATAAATTGCATCAACAGTTGTATTATTAATGCAATTCTCCACTATAGCTATATTCTATTAACAACAACATGGAACAGTAAACAGTTACGTAAGATCGATAAGATATTGGTGATTATCTGATAGCTAGATTGACAGGCTATTCCATACGCAGATGCACACGAGTAGGATTGTAGAATGTCATGGCAAACTTTACTAATGTAAAGATATCTCCTGTTCGCAATTATATTCAATGATGCAGAACATTTTAGAGGAAGAATTCAAACATATTTTAAAAATATAATTTGTATAAATCGCGGATTTAAGAGATACCACTTCAACAATGGTTTGTATCACACATTTGTATATTATAATGATGGTAATTCTAAAGAAAATATTAATGATATTTATATATACTATATATTATATTATACTAGTTTAAAAAATGTTATTAAGGTATACATATACATATACATATATATATATATATATATATATATATATATATATATATATATATATATTTATATATATATATATATATTTACTTATATACTACATAACAGCTAATTATAATTATTCAAATTATAATATCCAAGGTATATATAATTAAATAATGATATTGTTTATTAATATTTCAATTATGCTACCAATGAAGGTGCATTCATCAGGGGTAAGTTGCTAGACGCCATTGGGATGTTATCCTAATAAAACTACCAACCGACTATAACATAATATAATATAATATAATATAATAGAATATACATAGATATGCACCATTAGAAATATCCGAAATGTAGTTTATGGTATAAATATGAATATACATTTTAATAATCATATTATATATATTTTAATAATCATATTATATATATTTTAATAATCATATTATATATATTTTAATAATCATATTATATATATTTTAATAATCAAATTATATATATTTTAATAATTATATTATATATATTTTAATAATCATATTATATATATTTTAATAATCATATTATATATATTTAAATAATCATATTATATATATTTTAATAATCATATTATATATATTTTAATAATCATATTATATATATTTTAATAATCATATTATATATATTTTAATAATCATATTATATATTTTTTAATAATCATATTATATATATTTTAATAATCATATTATATATATTTTAATAATCATATTATATATATTTTAATAATCATATTATATATATTTTAATAATCATATTATATATATTTTAATAATCATATTATGTACATTTTAATAATCATATTATATACATTTTAATAATCATATTATATACATTTCAATAATCATATTATATATATTTTAATAATCATATTATATACATTTTAATAATCATATTATATATTTTTTAATAATCATATTATATATATTTTAATAATCATATTATATATATTTTAATAATCATATTATATATATTTTAATAATCATATTATATATATTTTAATAATCATATTATATATATTTTAATAATCATATTATGTACATTTTAATAATCATATTATATACATTTTAATAATCATATTATATACATTTCAATAATCATATTATATATATTTTAATAATCATATTATATACATTTTAATAATCATATTATATACATTTTAATAATCATATTATATACATTTTAATAATCATATTATATACATTTTAATAATCATATTATATATATTTTAATAATCATATTATATATATTTTAATAATCATATTATATATATTTTAATAATCATATTATATATATTTTAATAATCATATTATATATATTTTAATAATCATATTATGTACATTTTAATAATCATATTATATACATTTTAATAATCATATTATATACATTTCAATAATCATATTATATATATTTTAATAATCATATTATATACATTTTAATAATCATATTATATACATTTTAATAATCATATTATATACATTTTAATAATCATATTATATACATTTTAATAATCATATTATATATATTTTAATAATCATATTATGTACATTTTAATAATCATATTATGTACATTTTAATAATCATATTATATACATTTTAATAATCATATTATATACATTTTAATAATCATATTATATATATTTTAATAATCATATTATATACATTTTAATAATCATATTATATATATATTTTCGTTTTTTTCTCCTTAGATTATGACTAATTGATAATTAATAATTAGTTTCCGTAGCAATAATTACTATTGAAGTGAATCCTAATCCCAGCATACTATTATTCCATTTAATAATAACAAAATAAAAACAAAATGAACGTTGTATTTAAGGGTTAATTTAAGGGTTAATTTAAAGGAACGGTATATATTGGTGTAAATAAACAATATGAATGATAGTAGGATATTCTAGTAATTGTGTGCGTAGGAGAGAAGTTATTACATTATATATAGTATACTTAAGATTTTAATAAAGCATCCAATGTACACATGGCCGTTATGCGATAAGTTATTCAACACACTCGGTTGCTAATTATTGCCATTCTGATGAATTTAAGATATTTTAATTATAATTGATTTATTAATCAATACATATAGTTTAAGGGTTAATAAATGAACATTTATTTAGTTTCATAATTATATTTTTTTATACTTTTCAACTTAAAACAAGTGAAAGTAAAGTAATAAATTGTTTTGAAGGAAACTAATCTATCAGACACATTTGATACATATATATATATATGTATACATATATATATATATATATATATATATATATATATATATATATTCTTTTATTTATTCTTTTAAAAAATTAAATATATATACAATGTATATCTTTTCTAGAATTAAGTCTAAGATATATATATCTTAAAGTTAATTCTATCAAATATATACATTATATATAAGTAAAAAAAATTTAAAAGAATAGAAAATAGTTGTAAAACCATATCAATAATATAAAATATTATGTATATAAATCATAGAAGCTATAAATAAAAGAATATATATATATATATATATATATATATATATATTGAGTAGAATGTCTGCTTACTCTTAACCCTCTTTAAAGAAACATTTTATTTTATTGTGAAATTAATAAAATCAATGTATTATAGAGTTAACTGTTTCTTTTGTTCTCACATGACTTTTATTCTGGTAGTTTGGACAATTGATAGTAGAATACAGTAATTGTACAGACTATTTAAAACTACCTCACATACTTATGCAGTAAGTTTCTTCTTTACGATAACAGAAATATTCGATGACTTGTTAATAGAAATATATCATAAACAGCCAACAAAAGAAATCAAAACGAGGCATCTTTAGTTATCCAAAATCATTTAAATACAATATAAATACAGTAATAATAGCAAATATTATTGATAGTAATATAAAACCTTATAGTTACCTTCTGAAAGCCAACACCTGGCTATTAGACTTACGCTAATATAAGCATATTAAGAATATCATCTGAGTATTCGATCATATTCATATAGTGGTAGATTACATCTGCGCTTTTCAATAAAATAAATAATGGTAGTTTCTGAATTAGTCATTGAAACTTTCAATTTGTAAGGATGTATTTCATAGAATTCTATACCTTACCACCTTGTAGGTATACCTTATTTCCTAGAAGTCTAGATATACCTCATTGCATAGAAATATATATACCATATAGCCTATTATTATATGTCCAAGTAAGATATATAACATGCCATAAAATAATCAAATTACTAGCACTCCTACTTTTTTTTATCATTCTCTGCCTTGATTTTCTTATAAAATCTCGTCTCATCTTCTTCATATTAATTAAATATTTAATTTGATATCGGAACACCAGTTATATAATATTGTTAATGCAGATGGAATATTGATGATGTCATCAGTTGGTGTAATGTTAATAATAATAATTCAAGTAATTCTACACCGACAAAAAATATTTCTAGGTTCAACTCATATTATATATATACTTATTTATCCTTAATATACTTATCAAACAAGAATAATATATAGGTATACAATGGAATATATAATGTAAACATATATGCTATTGTCTGCATTTAAATATAAACCTCGATTTTAATGAGAGCAAAACTATATGTAAGTTTTCTCAACCTATACCTATGCTTAATATATTATCTATCACTAAGTTATGTGTACAATGATAAAGTAGTCTTGAATAAAGAATGCCGCATATTTATAAAACAAGGAAGATAGAATGTACAAGTGGTTTTCTCTCTGATATTTCATTATTTTTTGGATCAATTCATCATTTTAGTTCTTTTAAATAGATCTTTCTAATGTTATCTATTTCTCTTACCTTGGCATTATTGTTACAATTATATCTATTATTCGTTTATTAGTTCATAGGGTATGACGATGACCTTGTTGGCATGATTAAACACGCCATTAATAAGTTATTGTAAATCAATAATACCTTTATAATAAATACACGCATACAAACACACATACACCCAACATACGCGCACACTTACACACACACACACACACACACACACACATATATATATATATATATATATATATATATATATATATATATACATATTTATACAGATAATTTTGCATTATGGGAGAAAAACGTAAATGGTTAAATTAGTGTATAACAGTACATTATATCTATATAGCACATATAATACATCATGCATTATACTCACATCGTGCCACGTAGGTAAGAAAATTAACACAATATCACATTGTTAATGGTTACGAGATCACTCGCGGTCAACAACAATGAAATTCAGACACAGGCACTTTCCTATGCGACCACGCCCACCTGGCAACCACGCCCATAATGAGATATGCCTCAATTCGCACAGTATAGATATGGGACTATTAATCCTGGAAATTAATCTGCCAAGCCAGACGTAGTAAAAAGTAGAGCACATTATTTTAGTTGTGAATTATTCTTAAATAGGTTTGTTTGTTATTAATGCTATTAAGTAAATTTCTGTATTTTTAAACTATATTTTAAATAGTGATATTTCGTGTACTAGTTTTGAATATCTACAAATAACTTCCTCTATATAGTATAAACTATTAATTCTACTTCAGGACTTAAGTAGTTAAATGAATCTTTATATATTAACTATCTATTACTTTTTATACTCAACCATATGGGTATGATATAGAGTCAGTGTATTAAAAAGCATTTATTTGTTCTATTTATATTTACGTGTTTATAAAAATGTAACTATATTTTAATCGTACTCTATTATGTTTCGTCTTTTGTCGTAACATTGATTTAGACAATAGATATAAATTCACAAGTTGGCTAATTTAGCCTGAATAGGAGTCTCCAATAAACATTAACAATTCAACCTTAATAATACAACATTAACATACGACATATAGTTATTTCTCTCACTCACTTAGACATTATCCTACTTATTATATATCTACTTATTATATATCTATGTTTATCTATCTATATTTATATATCTATGTTTATATATCTATGTTTATATATCTATATTTATATATCTATGTTTATATATCTATGTTTATATATCTATGTTTATATATCTATGTTTATATATCTATGTTTATATATCTATGTTTATATATCTATGTTTATATATCTATGTTTATATATCTATGTTTATATATCTATGTTTATATATCTATGTTTATCTATCTATGTTTATATATCTATGTTTATATATATATGTTTATATATCTATGTTTATATATCTATGTTTATATATCTATGTTTATATATCTATGTTTATATATCTATGTTTATATATCTATGTTTATATATCTATGTTTATATATCTATGTTTATATATCTATGTTTATATATCTATGTTTATATATCTATGTTTATATATCTATGTTTATATATCTATGTTTATATATCTATGTTTATATATCTATGTTTATATATCTATGTTTATATATCTATGTTTATATATCTATGTTTATATATCTATGTTTATATATCTATGTTTATCTATTTATGTTTATATATCTATGTTTATCTATCTATATCAATATGTCTTTGTATCATATTGTTATCCATTATCACTTTACCAATTACTTTACTCTCACTCTCCATTGTCATGGATTATTTCGATATAATTATTTCAATTACTTCTATCACACTATCGACCTCTTATGTATCTACAAATTTCATATTTCTTATATTTTCATTTTATTTGGCACAATACAAAATATAATTAACTTACCATGGAACTACATGAAATAATTTCCGAGCCACAGACTTAAAAATGTAATGAGTATTAAAAAGATACTTTATATAAGTTACATTCTTGTCTGGAACATAATATAGTTATTATCAGTAGTAGTACAGTAATTGACGATAAGTTGAGAGAATGTGGAGTTTTATCAGATGAATCAATAGAAATATGTAATGTAAGTAAGTTTAATATTGAGATATAGTCTCTAGTCTATTTTCACATTAGCAATCTTCACCATCATTTCAAATTTAGACACATACTCTTTACCTATGCTGCTTATATAATTAAATCACTATACAAACAACCACGGTTTGGAGTCTACGACCACTCTCCATTCTCGCAGGAAATTCCTACCCACAATGTCCTCCAGCCGTATTCACATACGCATTCACTATATCCATATTAAATTAACCAAACCAATCATAATTATATTTATAGAATATATATAGACATCACAATAATTACAAATAGGTCTAAGTTCTAATAGATAAAAAGAAAAATATGCTAAAACCCTCATAAGATATCTACACTTATAATCACATTTGTAATGATTTCTCCTGACCACCTCCATAACCACCTCCCTATCCACCTAACTAACCACCCCTCTAACCTCCTCCATAACCACACCACTAACCACATATCAAACTTCCTCCATAATAACACCCATAACCACACCCCTAACCACCTCCCTAACCACCACTAACAACCTTTCCAACTTCCTCTATAATAACACACATAACCACACCCCTAACCACCTCTCTATTCACCTCCCTAACCACCCCTAACCACCCCTAACCATCTCCCTAACCACTTCCATAACCACCTCCATATTCACCTCCCTAACCACACCCTAACCATCTCCCTAACCACCTCCATAACCAACTCCATAACCACCTCCCTAACCACCTCCCTAACCACCTTCATAACCACATCCTTAACCATCCCTATCCACCTCCCTATCCACCTCCATAACCACCTCCATAACCACCTACCTAACCACCTCCCTAACCACCTCCATAACCACCTCCTTAACCATCCCTATCAACCTCCCTATCCATCTCCCTAACCACCTCCATAACCACCTCCTTAACCATCCCTATCCAATTCCCTATCCACCTCCCTAACCACCTCCCTAACCACCTCCCTAACCACCTCCCTATCCACCTCCCTAACCACCCCCTAACACCTCCCTAACCACCCCCCTAACTATCTCCCTAACCACCTTCCTAACCACCACCTATCCACCTCCCTAACCACCTCCATAACCACCTCCTTAACCACCTCCCTAACCACCTCCCTATCCACCTCGATAACTACCTCCCTAACCACCTCCCTATCCACCTCCCTAACCACCTCCCTAACCACCTCCCTATCCACCTCCATAACTACCTCCCTAACCACCTCCCTATCCACTTCCCTAACCACCTCCCTAACCACTTCCCTAACCACCTCCCTAACCACCTCCCTAACTATCTCCCTAACCACCTTCCTAACCACCACCTATCCACCTCCCTAACCACCTCCATAACCACCTCCTTAACCACCTCCCTAACCACCTCCCTATCCACCTCCATAACTACCTCCCTAACCACCTCCCTATCCACCTCCCTAACCACCTCCCTAACCACCTCCATAACCACCTCCCTATCCACCTCCATAACTACCTCCCTAACCACCTCCCTAACCACTTCCCTAACCACCTCCCTAACCACCTCCCTAACCATATCCATAACCACCTCCCTAACCTCCTCCCTAACCACCTCCCTAACCACCTCCCTAACCATATCCCTAACCACCTCCCTAACCACCTCCCTAACCACCTCCCTAACCACCTCCCTAACCACCTCCCTAACCACCTCCCTATCCACCTCTCTAACCACCTCCCTAACCACCTCCCTAACCACCTCCCTAACCACCTCCCTAACCTCCTCCCTAACCTCCTCCCTAACCTCCTCCCTAAGCGTAGAGCGAAACAAAAAGAAATGGGTGCTCGGGGTCCAATAGATGCCCAGTACACTAGGTTTCTGGTGGAAAGTTACGATAAAGAGAGAACTGCTCGCTTGCAGATGTGGTCATGCGATAAGGAGAAGAGAGATAAAGATGAACCTTCAAGTAAACGTATGGAAGTAAACGTATGGAAGTTCTTAGGAAAAAGGTTAAGTTTAAAAAAGTACTTTTAAAAAGGTAAAGTTTAAAAAACTTTCTCTCTAGTATTTTATACAATAATTTTTATATAACAATATTCCATTTAATAACCATTGCAACATATTAATTATATGTTACCTACAATCATATACATAACATAAAATATTATATATATGAGAGCATACCTTAAGTTTTATATCCCTTACCATTCATATCTCATAACTTTTGACCCACACATAATACACATAACTATCTCTAAACCTTTACTACTACATTACACCCAATACACTAACTAAACATCAAACTTCATTTCAACCTTACACCTCATATAAGTTCCTACCTAACAACCCTAACCTCTATCCTACTCCCCATATAATACCTACCTCAAAACTTTCACACTTAAACTACACACTATATCTCACCTAACTATTAACTTTTACATATTTCTTATAAATATACACCTATTAGCCTATCCTTCTGCTTACATTTGACCTTTTACTCCTATCATTGAAACTGGTTACACTAAATATCCTCCGTGCACACCATACCCCTCCTGAACTACACCTAATACCATATAACCATTTCTGCCAACATTATATTTAACCACCCCTGTCCTACACTCCATGTCCTATACCCTATGCATTTCAACTCATGCCCTTCATCTCATTCCAGGTACCCCATGCCATACACTCTATTTAATGCACATCATGGCCCATGCTCTACACCTTATGCCTTACACATTATACCCTATATACCCCATGCCCTACAGCTTATGCCCTACACATGATGACCTACAACTTATGCCCTACACATTATGCCCTAAACACCATGCCCAAACCCCATGCTCTACCACCATGCCCTGCACTCTATGCACCATACCCTATACCCTACCATGCCCTACACTCTATGCCCTACATCCTATGCCCACCCTACATATATCTACTATAATTCACGTCCTACTCTAAACCTTCTGCGCTACACCTGATACCATATATCTAATTCCGAACTCGCCAAACTACATCCACTTCCCTGTACCTTATGCACTAAATCACTACCGTAAACCTCCAGCTCTATACCGTCTCTATGCCCCCGCTATATTGCCCCCTACATATTGTCCTAGGTCCTAGGTGGGTGTCCGATTCCAAATGAAGAAATCATGAAAGTTGTGGATCTCCAACCGAAAAAGTTTACAAGAAAAATTATCAATTTTGACGACCAGATGGTAATTTAATTATATAAAAAATATATCATCGCAGATATACAGTTTTCTATATATTAATATATGTGAAGTATTAAGAAGTAAATAATATATTTAAAAATACAAGTTTCGTTTACAAAATCTCTATGTTTAGATTATAGAAAGAGCAAACAGGAGTACCATGGGGAAGGGAGAATTGTTACCAGATATGAGAGATCCACCAAAAGATGTTGGATTTTAAATTAAGTAATTACTCCCTATTACTAATATTTAAATCGCTTTCAACATATTTATCTTTATATTGTACGTATGGCATATAAAGTCCACTAATGTACACCCATTCATTGTAATACATATAATAATTAATATACATAATAAAAGGTTTGAATATATTTAGTAAACCTGTAATTTATAATTAAGCTATTTCATATATTAAGATATAATATATTATTACATTAACTATTATTACATAACTTTGTTACCGTAATAACCAACATATTGACGTTATATTCCAGAATATAGTATTATATATGTATGTTCTTTTGTATATTTATATATATATATATAATATATGTAAAATATTTATAATTGTATATATTCTATTCTATTACTGTCATGATTAATATAAGATATCCTATTTCTTCCCATGCCGTACGACGTACGGC
The DNA here is from genome assembly GCA_964035775.1 of Osedax frankpressi. Taxonomy (NCBI): domain Eukaryota; kingdom Metazoa; phylum Annelida; class Polychaeta; order Sabellida; family Siboglinidae; genus Osedax; species Osedax frankpressi. Next base: position 1,611,760 of record OZ038315.1, on the reverse strand, counting down.
GTTTGATCTCAAATATGTAACTTATCAATTAATATACATTATAAACGTAAAACTTGCGAATGCGTATCCGTAGATATAATTGTAATCCAGAACGATAAATAGCAAAGAAATTATTAATTATATTTATATTGAGATTTATTAAAACTATACGATACTTTATTAATATTTAAAAAATTATATCATATTTCAATATTGGTATTAATATAAATCGTGTTATAATTAATAATGTCTTCAAAGGTTAAAGCACGACTATATGACGGATTTACCAAGGAAGAAAAGGGAAGGTACAGGTATCTAAAAGAGAGAAAACTTCCTGGACCTGATCAGAAATATCGTAATGTTAGTTAAAGTTATACATTGTTATGTAATTTATGTTATGTATTATGATGTTTACTATTGTGACTCGGGTACTATATTATCTATATTGATAATTATATTAATAATTGCAATCTGTACAATTAAAATTTCCGAAATGTTTAACATTCGCATTCATTATTGAAATTTTATTTGAACACTTTGAAACTGAAAATATTAAAATACTGAGATGTATTATGAATTATTAAGAAAGATTTTGGAACTATAGTAATTAATATATTAATAAATTTATAATAAAATATAATTCGGATACTACCAATTTACCAATTATTTATATAAATTATATTTGTATATGTTCTTATATATATATATATATTTATATATATATATATAATAACTTTTTTATTAACCATTCGTGTATATATGTAAAAGGTCGAATGATAGATATAAATTCGCACATTTAAGTTAATTGTTGTTAATTGTGGAAAATTAGAAAAATCCTTTAAGCTGATTATTTAATAATTTCTTTATTTAAAAATTACTCTTTTGTTTACAATTACGGGTGATTCGAGTATAGGTGTAGTACCTGCTTTGAAGGTGGTGGGTATTTAATATATCCCAGTACTTAACCTATAAAAATATATTTGTAATGACGTATACAAATTTCTAGTTAAATACTTTGTTCCGACAAAGTTGCTGCTCAAATCTATTGTCTTACTGCCAGTATTGTTTAATGTCTTTTGTTATTATTCCAGGCATTTACACTGGAATAAGAAGATATTATAATACCACAGGCACGCAAACACGTGCACGTGCACATGCACACACATATCTATTACCACACACAATCACTCACTCACTTCACATATCCTGAATTCGTGATTTAATTGCTCATAAAAACACACACATTTACAAGTCAGATAAAACAAGTCTTAATCCAACGTTACCCAAACTCTAACAATTCACCCGTAATTTCAAATATATCGACCAAATAAACTATAATACATGCATAATACAGTAACTACCTTATGATGTATATTGTTGTAGTTGCTGTAAATTACAGTATCACTAGACACTGTAATTTACCTATAGGTTAAACTATGTACTAAACTAAGGATAACATAATATCATAATATATAGGGTAACATATATTATTAATACATATTTATTATATTTATTAATAACTAAACATTTAAAACAACAACAATAATATAATATAATATAATATTATATTAATAATAATAATACTAATAATAATAATAATAACAATAACAATTATAATAAAAATAATAATATTAATAATAATAATAATAATTAATAATAATAATATTCATAATTATAATAATAGTAATAATCATAAACAATAATAATAATTAACAATAATAAAAATAATAATAATAATTAACAATAACAATAATAATAATAATACTTAACAATAATAATAATAATAATTAACAATACTAATAATTACTATTATCCTATTGAGATTGATTCACAATCCATTATCCAATGGATTAATGCTACAATTAATAACTACAATGCTAACCTAATATTAGCAATAACTACACAACTTAACTACACGCTATACACAGCCATTATTGACTTCGTGGGATTATGGGTGGATCCACCACGCCGACGATGAGGCAGCATACAAAGCATCCATAAGGAAACAAGAACTAGCTCCGCCCCCTAATTGTTTCGCTAGAACGAGGCTCGTGGCCGATACGTTCTACACGAACAACGGGGTTCCGTCTCTGAAACTGCCATGTTGACCTACGCGAACTTAATCGGTACTCTAAGAGATCCGAACTTAACTAACTTCTAGAAGTTGAAACCGATTTACAATTTACAGTATTTCCTCATGAAATAAATCGCTAACAAATTTATTATATTATATAAATAAAAAGTAAAATTATAACTATTTATCTCATTTATTAAATGATTATAATTAAAATATACATTGTTCTTTTGTAAAACCTTCTACACGTTATTATATGTAGTATTTTTCTACGTAAAATAAATGGACAATACATAGAGTTAAGCTAAATCAGAACTTATAAACAAGCGTCGATATCGCTAGAAATGACAAAGAAAAAGAGACGTTTAGCAGGCATCAATAACGGTTCCTTATTATTTAGAAATCTTCCTTTGATATCTGGCATCTTGTACCCTTGATAGTTTGTTTTAGTAATCCTTAAAGGAACTCCATTCAATGCAACTCGTCTGTGGTGAGTATTTTGTGTACTAATGAGTATTTCATAAACTAGTGAGTATTTCATAAACTAGTGAGTATTTCATAAACTAGTGAGTATTTTATAAACTAGTGAGTATATTGTGTACTAGTGAGTATTTTATAAACTAGTGAGTATTTCATAAACTAGTGAGTATTTCATAAACTAGTGAGTATTTCATAAACTAGTGAGTATTTCATAAACTAGTGAGCATTTCATAAACTAGTGAGTATTTCACAAACTAGTGAGTATTTCATAAACTAGTGAGTATTTCATAAACTAGTGAGTATTTCATAAACTAGTGAGTATTTCATAAACTAGTGAGTATTTCATAAACTAGTGAGTATTTCATAAACTAGTGAGTATTTTATAAACTAGTGAGTATTTCATAAACTAGTGAGTATTTTATAAACTAGTGAGTATTTCATAAACTAGTGAGTATTTCATCTATAAATGAGAAATTAAAAATACAATTATTTTGAATTGGGTTTTCTATTTTCATTTGATAAATTGGTATATTTTATGGTTTTTAGTAATCTTGAATATAAATATAAATATAAATATGAATATATATACATATATATATATATATATATATATATATATATATATATACATGTGTTTATAACTTCTTACATCAGCATTTATAATACATAATATTATACTATAATAAGAGATAACAGTATATTACATAGCTTATAGTTATATGTAGAATTTGATATATTAGTGTATTTACAATATATTTAATAATAAAATGTTTGAATCCGAACAAAAGAGATATTGTGCAAGTTATTTACACTAGTTTAGCTCTTAACATGAGTTTTAATATGTATATTTACATTACTTTGTAGTACTTACTTGGATCTAAGACCTTTATTCCCAATTGGTTCTAATAAGTACATTTCCACGATGTGATCGTTGATTGATGGGGACCGCAATATGACGTCATCATCTCCGAGATTCATTCCGAAGATGACGAAGTTATGACGTGATCTAGAGTTTTAACCACGCAAATATTAAACTAGTTAAAGTTTATTAATGATTTCAATATATTATCATACGTTAATTAAATATCATTATACGTGTAATGAACATGCAGATCGTTAACAGAGATACATACATACACATATACACTGCGCTAGAGCGTACACACCACTCACTCGCACACACCACTCACTCGCGCACACCACTCACTCGCACGCACTACTCCCTCGCGCACACCCGGAAGTGGTTATCACACCTGGAACAGTGAGCGTAGAGTCTGATGTTGTTGTTGTTGTCCTTATTGTGCGTCAATTTCAATACTTTGGGACCCACTAACTTTTTGTACACCACCGACAACCAGTAATCCTAAACATTCATAGATAGGTAAAAGTAGTTAAGTTGTTAAGGTAAGGTATATATTGGTATGTAAATTAGAATGTGTAATTACATAAGTGGAATCTATATGGTCAACTGACAAACTATACATTATATACAGGTTATATCATATAGGTCATGACTTATATAATATAGGTCATAGTTTATATAATATAGGTCATATAATATAGTTTATATAATGTAGGTCATAGTTTAAATAATGTATTGGCACTAACCGGGCTGGGTTTATTATTTTTATCGATAAGCGCGTATCTGCCCCCGTACAAAGACTGCCGAGCTACGACCTGGATACGATTAACAGCTGACACGCCCAGTTTGTCTAGCCACCTACAAGTGGGCCAAGGTACACCGGGTTATATACCACGAGGTTACACCTAGCCCGGAAGTCACCGCTGCACTCCCGTACATATATCTACCTCGCTCGGGAACCAATATATTCACTGATCTAAGTTGTAGATATTTATTTTTAAATCCAAGTTAAGTGATGAAATTTAAGTGAACGTATTTGGCGATCTCAATATAATTAATAAATAGGTCATCGGTGTTAAGATCTAGGTCAGTAAATTTAAGGCAGAAAGGGTAGATATAAGTCTCATTTGTAAAAGACTTACTAACAATGGTTATTGTGAATACGTATTACCTGCCTTAATCCCAACTTAGTAAACGCGTACTTTCACGCTAACATGAATCCGGCAACGTAGCTATTGGATAGGCCAGGAGTTCCCCCTCCGTAGGTAGAACTACTTTCCGTATTCCAGAGATCCTGGTAAATGAATTCTCCATCATTCTTAATCTGAAAGTAAATGTATACATAATAATTATTGTAATGATAAATTTATATTTCCATTACAATTTGAACGTAATTTTAATTTGAAAATGTGATTCAATTTAAAATGTTATATATTTAAAATGTCATCGAAAATATTTGTTCTGAATATCCATAAAAAATAAACTATTATGATTTCAGACAAGATAATGAGATATATAATAATGTTTGCAATTTGAAAGTTAAGGTTTTAATGAAATTACGATAGTGCAAGTCTAATAACATATTATGTGTATCTTATGTAAATTTACATACGTTATTATATGTTATTATAAGTTATTACATGTTATTATAAGTTATTACAAGTCATTATATGATATTATAAGTTATTATATGTTATTATATGTTATTATATGTTATTACATGTTATTATATGATTTACCATATTTATTCTAGTCTGTAGAGAATCGAGTATTTTATAATCTGTGAAATTTTCAATCTTTGCAATTCTTCCATTTAAATAGTAACTAAAATCAGTTTATTAATATCACTAAATGTAGTTATTTATAGTTTTATAATGAATTCATTAAATTGATTTATTTAATATATTTTGTTATATAATATGAATATTTACCACAAGTAATTTCAATTGTAATATATTCTCTATAATATAATGATTAGACTATATATTACATAACTCACTGGTGGTAACTGAAAGCGAATAAGTTACCCTCTTTAACAAAACTGTAAAATTGTGTAGACAAATTTATAATTATGTGGTAGAATTTCATCAAGAAAAATTATATTTTATTTTAGAAAAATGTTTTTTTTCTAGACAAACATCTTGAATTAATAACTTATTATGATAGTTAATATTTATATGATATTTGACCACAAGGTGACTCCCCAATTTTGTTTCGTAGACATAACGTCGTTAACTGGACTCGTCAGATCCAAACCCATCTGCTACTTCTCTGGATGTTAATTCTTGCTACCTTAATTACTCCATTACGAATTTTACCCATACTTATCTATATTTGACTATTTGACTCCATTTGGGTATTCGACTACCGAGCTCAACGAATTCTAATTATCTTTGGCGTTGCCCCAACATAACCTTCTGATGTACTTGACCCCGTGACGGTTTGATGTAGTTTCCGGTCCCAAGACTTTCATATCGCTATCGGTTCGTGATTCATTTCGATAACGCGAACCTGAATTTAACATACGACCAAGGTGTTCGGTGTCCGAGTACATCTGCTTCGTGGAAATTCTGCGACCGAATCGCTTCCGATAACTGTCCGGCTCTAACGGACGTCGGACAAGTAAACGTGGTCGGAATGTAATTACCGTTGTACAGGGAACTCAATTCAAATAACAAATAAGCGGGTAGCATGTTATTGACTTCGATAGATATACAAATTACAATATGACTATTCATATGTCCATCGCGATTCTTATGTAATTGAAATAATAAAGAAAAAACAAAAGTATTATGTATATATATATATGAAATAAACCAATGCATTTATATAGTCAATTGATTTGAAAATAATATATACTATGGCCCACTTACCATTCCCTAGTTGGAATAGAATAGGCGTTCTATTATTGCCGTCGTTTGTCAGGTAGTCAATGATCTGTTGAGCATTTGCTGAGTCCCAACAACCGTTATCAGTACGCAACTGAGAGTTAAAATCATAGATAAGGTGGTGACCTGTACTCGAAGTCAACTCTAATAAGTTGTCGAGGTCGTAACCTATAACGATGAACATGTGTATATATGTATGTGTATATATATGTTGTATATATATTGGCACACTGGGAGTATGGTGTAGTCTTTAAATAGTAACAATAGGGGTTTGGTAATAACGACTTACGTGTTATTATTGTGGTGTTGTAATCATGCAGTTTTCTTACAAACCACTCATATGGATTAGATTTTGCCTCTTTTATCTGATAAGATTGTATATGATAAAGTACAGTTAATATATCTTAAATTAAATATAGGCATGCATTAACCATTGTTAATTTAATATATCTGATATCTATTGTTTGGTTTTTGGTTTATCTTATGATAAGTTTAAGTTTATCTTATGATAATGATAAATGCAATGAATCATATACTACTATCTAATAGCATATTCGAAATGTATAAAAACTAATAATAAATATCAAATTGATTAAGTTTTTTTAACCAAGATTGTATTATTGATTTAAAATATGAAATGAAACCAGATTAATAGTACATTTTATTTATAAACATACCTCACGATCATATTGTGGTTTGGTGAGTTGATCTGGATAATCCACAGATTCTGAAGGATAAAAGTGTGAATAGTATTTAAACACCAGCGTATCTGCGAGATTTCCTCCAAATCGTATGTAACCGGGAGAGAGTGCTGATAACATCATCAGTGTACGAGGCGATCTATTAAATATAAAATATTTTAAAGAAAAAGTAAAACAAAAAAGAAAGAATGCAAGTAAAGAAAGAAAGAAGGAAAGCAAGAAAGAAAGAAAGAAAGAAAGAAAGAAAGAAAGAAAGAAAGAAAGAAAGAAAGAAAGAAAGAAAGAAAGAAAGAAAGAAAGAAAGAAAGAAAGAAAGAAAGAAAGAAAGAAAGAAAGAAAGAAAGAAAGAAAGAAAGAAAGAAAGAAAGAAAGAAAGAAAGAAAGAAAGAAAGAAAGAAAGAAAGAAAGAAAGAAAGAAAGAAAGAAAGAAAGAAAGAAAGAAAGAAAGAAAGAAAGAAAGAAAGAAAGAAAGAAAGAAAGAAAGAAAGAAAGAAAGAAAGAAAGAAAGAAAGAAAGAAAGAAAGAAAGAAAGAAAGAAAGAAAGAAAGAAAGAAAGAAAGAAAGAAAGAAAGAAAGAAAGAAAGAAAGAAAGAAAGAAAGAAAGAAAGAAAGAAAGAAAGAAAGAAAGAAAGAAAGAAAGAAAGAAAGAAAGAAAGAAAGAAAGAAAGAAAGAAAGAAAGAAAGAAAGAAAGAAAGAAAGAAAGAAAGAAAGAAAGAAAGAAAGAAAGAAAGAAAGAAAGAAAGAAAGAAAGAAAGAAAGAAAGAAAGAAAGAAAGAAAGAAAGAAAGAAAGAAAGAAAGAAAGAAAGAAAGAAAGAAAGAAAGAAAGAAAGAAAGAAAGAAAGAAAGAAAGAAAGAAAGAAAGAAAGAAAGAAAGAAAGACAGAAACAAACAAATAAACAAACAAATAAATAAAGAAAGAATCACACAAAGAAACAAACAAAGAAAGAAACATAGAAATAAAGGAAGAAAAAGTAGAGTTAAAAAGAAATGGAATGAGATATAGAGAAAAAATGGAGGGAAAAGAAAGATGGGAGATTGAGAGTGAGAGACATATACACAACCCGCAGATTGATATATTAAGAAGTGGAAATTATGAGATATATTAATTTAAGATTGTTGACCTGTCAAAACTAACGTCACATCAAAAGTAGACCAATTTCCTCTTATTAATGAAGCACTTAATGTTACACTTAGAAATCGTTCAGATACCAAACTGATAATTTTGTTTTCGTCGATTTTGATAATATGTGAACTTGAATTTGAATTACATCCTTTGCACATCATTCCAATCGTAAGCCAACATACCAAGAAGAAAGTGAAGCTTATCATCATTAACGTCAAGTTTCCTATGGCTGCTTAATATTGAATAGTAGGATATAAATATATAATTATAAAATGTGAATTGAATATTTGCTATTTCAAATTAATAATATACAAATATCACATACAAAATATTACTTTGTATTTATCTCATTAGATCAATTGAAGAATTCTGAATTATTATAGAAATATATAATCGTGTAATATGTTTTATTATATAATATGTTACCTTAAAATGATAAAATGATATAAAATGATATATTTTTATCTGGAATAATAATCTAGTTGTGAAAAATGATATTAGAATCCATCGAAATAGACAGATAATGAAATGTCATTTATTAGTAACTTCCATAATAAAACAAGAAAATATATACTACCGATTAATTATGTGTGACGGTAGAATGCTTGTGTCGTTTACAAGTTAACGGATGGATTCGATGTTGATAAATGCACTGCAATGTTATCATTACATGCGCATACGAAGATATACGTCGTAGGCTATTAAGATAATGAACCGTTAATCAAGAGAGTATCGTTTATTTATAGACTAACTCATTCAATCGGATGCACTAACCAAACATCACTCATTCCAAATATAGATTCTAGCAACTAGTCAAACATAATTGACACACATTATATTGTTATTATAAAATGTTCAACGTGTGAATGATTAAATTATTTATAATCCATATTTAAATATTAGAAACTATTAATTTAGATTACCATTACAATATTTTCAAGTATATGGCATTCATTAATATAATTAATATAATGCATTATTATATTATAATGTATAATGTATTCTCATATGCTTATCTACCTATTAAATATATAAATACAACTATATTCATTACTATAATATATATATATATATATATATATATATATATATATACTATATAGCATAGTATTATATATATTAACTGGATATATTTACATGACAAATATAACCTGAAAAAACATATATTAACATATTATAATATAGTCTGTGTAAGTATTTACAATATACGTATTAATATATGTATTTCATATATGTATTAATTTATGTATACATTTCCACTATACATATATTATAAAAGACACATGTGCAAAACTTAATAATTGTATAGATTAAATTAATACAATGAATGCATTCAACAAATAGGTAAGTATTACATGTTTGTTAAAGTTTATTTCTATTCTTTATACATAAACGTATTTAAAGTAATACAATAGGAATTATTTTATAAATTACCAATACAAATAACAATACACTTTTTGGTTTTGTTTGAATATTTAATATTATGCACATACAAAAATATACACGTTTCGAATATAAGTGAAAGAAAAGTGTGTATTTCTTTTGCATTTTATAATTAATAATATCATTTTATCTGGAATTCATGTCACAATCTCTCTTATTTTGGAATTCCTACTGCTGAATGCATTACATAACAGTACGAATTGGTAATTACTGCGTATTTCCTAATTATATTAAAAGTGCAGTAGGTATGCTGATATCGTGATTACCATGGGTAACACTCGTAAACAAATCAATTTTATATTGACTTTAGTCTCATAGTTAAAACGTTATCGACTAGCCTCCGGTTCGTACCCATAATAGTTATATAATATAATAATGTGTATATTCTACGTTAAAATCCCGACCGTGACCTTAGTATGTCTTATTAAGGGAAATCACTCACCTTGTATTAGAAAACAAATGCGATTATCGTCATATAGAGGAGAGGATAATTAAGTTAATTAAGTTAAGCTGTAGATTATTCAATTAAACTATTATTTAATTATAACATATTATATAAATATCTAAAAAATGTATAATAGCATATATAGTATAATATTCTCAATATATGAATTCAATCATTTTAAATATACAGATAATACATGTGTATATATTATACAATATATTGTTATATATAAAGTTGAGAGTATGTGTTTTTATTTTGCTGTGACGTATCCGGTATAAAGGTAATAATGCATTATTTGTATTGTAGGAATAATGCTACAATACGAGACAAAGAAATATATTTGATTACTCGCGTCTTACTAATTACTCGCTCGCGAATATACTCATGTATGAATATATACAAGACATTTACTATATGTTTACACATGCGTGTAGATACAGTTATCTAAATTCTAAATAATTGATATATATTATTGTGGGTGCATATATACGTGATTAGGTTTCTATATCTAAATTGTAGTTAAATTTCACTTGTCAGAATTTCTCATTCATTTTAGATTCGTAATGGCAATTAGGAGTTTTCCCGCTGACACTCGTCTTCAGGCTTTTTTTACAGAAGAATTTGACAATGAAACTACCGCTAGGTTTGTCAATTACTATTAAATACTCTTCGTATTGTATAACATCGATAATCAAAAATAGATAATATAGTGAATACGTATGTAAATAAATAAGAGATAAATGAATGTGTCAGATATCTGTGTTTAACATATCTGACCACACATTTACAATTTATATAAAATATACTTTTATGTTAGTAATAAGAATATAAGTAGTAACTAGATAAATCAATCAAGATATTTGAACAGAAATAACATACTTCCTATTTGCATAATATATCTAAATAACGTGATGATATGGAGAACAATTATTGTTTTAAGATCGAGTATGTAAATAAACAAACGAACCTGGGCTCAATAAAAACAAACGATACGTTTACTTTATTATACATTACACATTACTGTACTACTAGAGTTGGTAACTAAAAACTTTGGTAGTACTATACTTATTTAGTTATTTAGTAGACAAGTTATCGAGTATACAACGAATAACAATCTATATTTATAGATTGAGCACATTTTATGAAAGTCGGGGAGGAAAATCTAAATCTTCGAATACCGGTATGTTATATAATAATTCACATAATGAACTCACGACCTCTTACGACATCGAACGTATTATATAAACAGTTACTGTTATAATTCAATATTTATTTAGACAGTGTAATTTCTACTTTATTAAATGCTCAGTAATTGTTTAAACTCTACTGTGGTCTACTTCATAAAGTATATTGTAGACTATAGCCTGTTAACTATTTAAATATGTAAATAATCTCACTCGCGTGGATAATACACTTTTTATCATCTAATACATTTAAAATATTATGTTATAATATATGAGTATTCATAGTTTACAGAAATCTGTATCTGCTTAGGAAACACTGAATATTTTATATTTAAATTATATTTTCACTTCGTTAATTTATCTATTCGTAGTTCTAGATTCATTAATCAGTTCATAATTATATTATAACATTATAAAATGTTATTGTTCTATAAAAATATATAGCACACGTTACATCATACAGACGGTAGACGGCGTACAGGAGGGCCGACTATAGATGGTCTTCCAGCCATTAACCCGAGCGCTTTCGCCCTACAAGAACAGAAGAACAGAGAAGCTGCGAAACTCGCTTTAATAGAAATGGGAAAACAGTTCAGTAGGTTAGATGATCGTTATGGAATGGGAGTGATAGTTAGAACGGATAATCGTATACAATATAGGAAGAAATATAAGCGATAGGCAAAGAGCATAGATAAAATAAGCACATTGAAAAGATGTAGTATGGGATTTATAGATATTTATATTTGATATAATTATATTTGATATAATTATATTTGATATAAGGAACATGTACGAGAGTTAAATAGATTGATAAATTATAGAAACTAGGTGAGATGATTGTAAGTAATATAAAATAGATTTGAGCTAATTTTATATAATTTCCCACATACTAACTAAAACCAATTTTTCTATAATAAGATCCTCCTCTAACCTAACTCGAATATATATATATACATATATATATATATATATATATGTATATATATATATATATATATATATATATATATATATATAGATATTATAATATATAGGAGTCGAATTTATGAATTTAACTGCATTCACACGTATAGTAATCACACCGGATTAAATTCAACTGCAACACAGATGATTAGGTTAAAAGGTGATTGGTAGTTAGTAACAACGGAACTATTTATCACAACTCGTTCATACCAGATTAATAGCAAATAGTATGATCTATCTATGTTTTTTTCTATATGATCGTTTTTGAAAAAAATATTCTAAGATTATTGAATAATAAAAAATATTTTAAATTCCTCATTTTAATAAAATGAAAATATAACCATTTCAATATGCGTGCTGGTATATATCCCAGATATGTGGGGTTTTCTTGATAAGCTTTATTAAAATCCAAGTTGAACAAGCCATATTTGATACGATAATTAATATAAACTAACATAAAACATTTTAAAACATAAAATACTTCTTTATTTACGATTAAATGTAAACATCCGACATTTACTAAAGTTTCCTAATAACTAATAACCAGGATTCAACTAGTTGTTATGACAAAAAATGTCTAATCAACTAGTCACTCGTGGTGAGGTTGACTTTAATCCAGGGTGAATACCCTCGTGCGATGTTATCTGTACAACGTATTCTGTATAGACCATAACACATTTGTTTATAATGTACGAATCCAATATACATATAATTGACATGGTATCCAGTATTTAATACACTGTACCCTATATCGCCAAGTATATAAACCCTCTAAAGCAAGTATATCAGTTATATTATAAAATATTAAGACAATTAATGTATTACTACTACGGCTCTATTTTCTCAGTTACTCGATTACAAAGTTTATATCGCCACGCCTATAGTTGTTACTAATATGAATAGTAAACATTTACTTCGCAAATCCAACATACTATTGACATATCATAATACATAATAGAATCAACCAACATGTTAAAAATATGTACCGAAGATAGTTCATAGCTAGTGAAGAATGTAGCCGCATATCTATATTATAATTGCACTAATATTTTGGACTCGTTAATTACAAATTACGAACTATATCACACATGAAACATTGAAAGACGATAACTCAAACTGTTCTAGTGAAATATAGAAAATACATTAGAACCTGACACATATGTTAACGCATGCCAACATATTATTACCTCTAACTTAAACCGTTTTCTAATCGCTTACGTAATCCAGATCAAATCTTTTTAACCTAAGGATATTTTAATATAATAATTACTACTTATCTAACTACCATATATCTAACAGATACTGAAATAAGATTCACCTTATAATCTAAATCTCGAATTAATGATATTACGTATTATAATCTAATCATAGACTATATAATTTCATAATCACCCATAACCTAGATCACGCTACCCTAATCCAAGCACCACTATTCAGTGATATACAGATGATAGACCCTAGCCCTCGTCATAAACGTCAATTATACGACGGATTCACCCGTGAAGGGAAAGGCCGTCATAAATACCTCCAGGAGCGGAAGTTGATTATTCCAGAGCGAAAGTATACTTTCCCAATCGTAAGCAGGTTAATAATAATTAAATACTACCTACTTCAATTTTAGAAACGGTAATACAACTTTAATTTTGGTTAGAGTTAGAATCGGGAGATTAACAACTGCTATCTGCTTAATCTAGATAATATGTAATCACTTGGTAATCTTTGTTTTGAATCGTGAAAGATTGGGTAAGTTACTTCAGGACTTGATTCCCTCGGTAAATAGCTACTTTCAGAGATTGCTAATTCAAGATGTCTACTTTTTCTCTGTTGTCTTGAAATCTTTTGGCAGATGTACTGATTCTTATATCTTATAGGTTTCCTATTCCCACAATGCTATTAATATATTTCCTATTACCACAATGCTATTAATAGGTTAAGTATGATATCTTTTATTAGTGTATTGCGTATGGTCGTATCAACTATAGTTTGTGGTAAAATTGTGTTATCTGGTTATAGTGTTGAATTACTATTAGTGTCGAGGTAGAGTTAGTAGACACTTGAAGATAGTTATGGCGAATCTAATTAATTTTCTTGCATTTGAGCATTCTACAGATAACAATGGTTTAGATAATAGAAAGTATACAATTTATACATAGTAATCTATTGTAATAAGATAAGAATTATAATTAAACAAAGTTGAAATTCACTATAATCTAGAGCTTAGTATAATTCATTAGTATCAAGGAGTTACTTTAATAAGTTCATATTGTTATATGATTATTTCTAAAGCGATTCTAAATATCGAATTAATGTGTTGGGATATCTTGTAACATTTTGATAATTCCCTATGAACATTGGTTGGTGATAATATTTTAATATTTGAATTAATTACAAATGTATAACTATTTTTATATACATTCATATATTAATTGGAGGTATAGTTATGTGGAATTACAAGTTTTATAATTAATTACCTAAGTAATAAATAGTATTTATATAATAAGCTACTATTTAGATTATATTATATAGTGTATAGCGATAACATTTACATAGCGTTGACATGTATGTATATATTGTTACTGTTGCTATCCACGCAATATCAAGAGACAAACTCCACTCACTAAAATAATAACGTGTTCAATATTTAATGAATGTCACTAACGTACTTTATAATTATTTATATATAATTTCAATTTTATTGATTTTCTATGGTCATTAGAATATGCATCTTCATTTAAATAACAATTGAATAACATATCTATATAAAAAATATGTTTACCAGGTTATATTGCAATCACATGTATGATGTTAATATGAATATTACATTTGTATATACTTATAAATGTGTATGTATTAATTTATATCTATGATTGCAACTAAATGTACAGTTGGGAATATGGATGGAAAACGCAGACGAAAAAACCTTCCGATAAAATGACAGCAGCCGACCTTAGACCTCGATACGCCAGAACGAGGCTAATCCGAGATTCGTTCTATACACCAAATGGAATACCTACTCTATCAAACCCTCACCACCGCATATCAACTGCATTGTAGGGTTTCCGCGTGATAAAGTATCTTTAAGAAGCATTGCACATTCGTGATCCAGCCAATTAGTATATATTTAGTGTGGTATGATATTAACACATGATTCATAACTTGTACTATTAACACTATTTTATTTAACAAAAGATAAGAAGATTCGAATTCACTAATAACCGTATATTATATTACAAATGTATATGGTATTCGTTAGTAAATAACTTTGTATTACAGACCAGATGGTCTTTTAACAAAATAGTATTAATTGTATATATTCTATAAATATATAACTAAAATGTACCAAAATCTCTACATATCGACGAAAGTATTTTTGATAATTAATTTTTATAATATTGTTATTTTTATATGTTATTTCTTATAACAATTATATTATAAGTATTTCTTGTTTTATTGTATTAGAACTTCCAAATTATATATAACGATTCATGAATGAGTAAGATAACGCTTCATATTTCGGCCAACGGGGTCAATGTTAGTTGCACTTGAGTATTTTTTAAAGATTCACATTTGTATTTGCAGATTCATCAAAATTCAAATATAAAATTATCAATAAAATTGATATCATATGTATTTTATTTTTGCAAGAAAGAACAATATTGGCCAGACGATAAATATAGTTATAATCTCATACATTCTATATTTATAATAAATAAATCAAATTATTTATGATACATTAAAAGTAAATATAATCCTCAAACGGGGAAATTCCATATTTATAATTAAACATTTAATAAAAAAATACTTAATAATATATGTAGTTATGATCATATTCAGTAATGACAATAGGTTGATATAATATAGTATCATAGTAGTTATGGTTAGTATTATATCACTTTTAAAAAATGAATTAAATATCGATGTATAAAATCAGCAATTTAATTATAGTTCATTAATGTATAAAATACCTATAATAGTTATGCATTAACTTATACTATATATAATCTATTATATTAAACTAAAGTATATGTTTGATGTATTATAATAACTATAATATTACTCCACATTAATTTATATAATACATATAAAAATCTAATTAGATATATATATATATATATATATATATATATAGATTTAAATGTAATGTTAGTTTCTATATGAGTTCATAATATTAAATGCTATATAATTTTATTTGCTAAGTATTGAGATATAGCCACAGTCATATAAATTTATAATATAATTCAATTAACAAATATATGTATTACAAGTATTTGTTACAAACATAGAAAATACGCACATTCACATTCAGAAGAAAGTCGTAGACAAATTAAAACCACGAAGAGGAAGTTGGACAAGTTAAGTTCAAGAGTCTTCTATGTGGTCAATTTATACTAAATAATCATATCTTAGTGTAAATAATAATAGTTAAATATGTAAGATTTCCGTGTTTCATAATATATTAATGTAAATTAAATGTTTAATGTGTTCAAATATATAGTTAATATATACATATCTATATATATATATATATATATATATATATATATATATATTTAAGTTAATGAACTATTTAAACTCGATAAGGTAAGTCATATAACTCAAATAAAATAAATATAACTTAAATTTTAACCTTATAAGCTATATTATGAATATTATTGAAAAGTAAAACCAATAACAAAATTGGGGGTTTATCCATATATAGATTTATTAATTCCTATAATTAGACTTTAAAGTCCTAATTAGGACATATTTGACCTTTTATGCATTACATATTTCTTATATTATTATACAAGGATTTCAAAATTCTGTATTAAATATACTAATTATAATTACTATTATAATTACAATTATTCTTTACAGTTAAATGAACAGTAATTTTAATTAACGAGTGCAATTAAATGAAACTATTTCCTATATGTCCCACTATCATTATAACTATGTTCTGAATTTTTTTTAGTAATTTAATTTTAGTTTTATAAGATACCCATAGCTAAATATATTACATAATATGATGTATAATATTATTTATGACTCAGATATTGCATAACTTGATATCTAATTAATCAGTAAGCCATCTTAGTTAATTTCCTTGTTACATGGGATATTGTTACAAAAGAGATATATTAGGTATCGTTATTAGATATCGTACAATTTGTTCTAATTTTCAAATAACTAATTACACAATCGAGAGTAACTACACATTTTGTAGTCATTTATCTGATTAGTATTTCACGCTGTCGCCTTTTAAAGTAATATTTACAAGAATATAGTCTTTTTGTGTGAAATAAATATACAAATATATTATATGGCGATGAGATTGTATATGATGTTATTAAATCCTTTTCCGATCAAAATTAAATTAAATTAAATTAATTATTAATAATGTATAAATAAAAATTAGTAAATGGATATTGATTAAAATAATTATTTAAGGTATAATAAAAAATACTTTAGTATTTTTATTTAGGGTACTAGTTAAATTTACACTAATTTTATTAAAATATTCATTACAATTATCCGCTATTAATCTATATTATCATTTATCTTAATAATAAATAATTTTAGTTCTTAAATTATGCATTGTTTATTTAAATATCTCGGATATATTTAATATTCTGATTATATAATATATTTTAATGGTAAAACAATTGATGATTCTTAAAATGCTAGTTTATGTTTATATGTTTTATATACAATATATACAATTTAGTTATTTATTATCTTCCCTGAATTCTTATAATTATGTAATATATAGTATATTAATTTATAGGTATAATGTATAATATATTAATTTATAGGTGTAATGTATAATATATTAATTTATAGATGTAATATATAGTATATTAATGTATATGTGTAATGTATAGTATATTTATTTATAGGTGTAATGTATAGTATATTAATGTATAGGTGTAATATATAGTATATTAATTTATAGCTATAATATATAGTTTATTAATTTATAGGTGTAATGTATAGTATATTAATTTATTGTTGTAATGTATAGTATATTAATTTATATACATAGATTTTTTAATTTTCCAAAATTATAAATCTATATTTCCATATCACAAATTTGTAAATATAAAATATATCTAATTAGGTATACAGCTATTTTGTGTATAACTAATAATGTATATAGTATATCATATATAAATTATATATACTATTTTAAACATATCCTACAGTTGAATATTCAAATATTAATATATAAATTTAAATTACCCTTTAAAATTTTAAGTTTTGCGATAGTTTCCTAATGGTAAAATTGGTAATGATAATGTATATATAATTTAATAATCTAAAAAGTAATTAGATTAGATAATATTGTGTTGTTTATTAATAATCACCATAATTGTGTATATTTCAATATTTTCTAATCATTGATAATCAATAGATATTTCATAATACCATGCCTACAGTTAATATAATATAATTATAGAAATATATGATACTGTATAATGTTATCATACTTAATTCATAGCACGTATTATATATATTTAATATTATATATTTACTATTACTATTAGTGATGAAAATGAAACCCAAAAATAGGGGTTAAAATATATTTCAGTTAAGTTTCAAATTGTTTTGTAGTCTCGAATCAAATAAAAAAGATAATATGAATAAAACAATGTAAATATATTTAAAAGTGAAATTATTTATCATACTAAAAATTCGTTCTGTAGATATAGACGTCATACAATAGTAGTTATACATTAATGTTATAATATAATACGGTATACCCAACATTTTAAGTTTTACAAGATTATAGTTGCTAAAAATTAATTAATGTCATCCATCTCTTTATTGGGTTCTAATGTTCCAATAGCGCATGCCATTGCTATTACTATTGCTATTGCTATTGCTATTGCTATTGCTATTGCTATTGCTATTGCTATTGCTATTGCTATTGCTATTGCTATTGCTATTGCTATTGCTATTGCTATTGCTATTGCTATTGCTATTGCTATTGCTATTGCTATTGCTATTGCTATTGCTATTGCTATTGCTATTGCTATTGCTATTGCTATTGCTATTGCTATTGCTATTGCTATTGCTCTTGCTATTGCTATTGCTATTGCTATTGCTATTGCTATTGCTATTGCTATTGCTATTGCTATTGCTATTGCTATTGCTATTGCTATTGCTATTGCTATTGCTATTGCTATTGATATTGATATTGATATTGCTATTGCTATTGCTATTGCTATTGCTATTGCTATTGCTATTGCTATTGCTATTGCTATTGCTATTGCTATTGCTATTGCTATTGCTATTGCTATTGCTATTGCTATTGCTATTGCTATTGCTATTGCTATTGCTATTGCTATTGCTATTTCTATTGCTATTGCTATTGCTATTGCTATTGCTATTGCTATTGCTATTGCTATTGCTATTGCTATTGCTATTGCTATTGCTATTGCTATTGCTATTGCTATTGCTATTGCTATTGCTATTGCTATTGCTATTGCTATTGATATTGCTATTGCTATTGCTCTTGCTATTGCTATTGCTATTGCTATTGCTATTGCTATTGTTATTGCTATTGCTATTGTTATTGCTATTGCTATTGCTATTGCTATTGATATTGCTATATCTATTGATATTGCTCTTGCTATTGCTATTGCTATTGCTATTGCTATTGCTATTGCTATTGCTATTGCTATTGCTATTGCTATTGCTATTGCTATTGCTATTGCTATTGCTATTGCTATTGCTATTGCTATTGCTATTGCTATTGCTATTGCTATTGCTATTGCAATTGCTATTGCTATTGCTATTGCTATTGATATTGCTATTGCTATTGATATTGATATTGCTATTGCTATTGCTATTGCTATTGCTATTGCTATTGCTATTGCTATTGCTATTGCTATTGATATTGCTATTGCTATTGCTATTGCTATTGCTATTGCTATTGCTATTGCTATTGCTATTGTTATTGCTATTGCTATTGCTATTGCTATTGATATTGCTATATCTATTGATATTGCTCTTGCTATTGCTATTGCTATTGCTATTGCTATTGCTATTGCTATTGCTATTGCTATTGCTATTGCTATTGCTATTGATATTGCTATTGCTATATCTATTGATATTGCTCTTGCTATTGCTATTGCTATTGCTATTGCTATTGCTATTGTTATTGCTATTGCTATTGCTATTGCTATTGCTATTGCTATTGTTATTGCTATTGCTATTGCTATTGCTATTGATATTGATATATCTATTGATATTGCTCTTGCTATTGCTATTGCTATTGCTATTGCTATTGCTATTGCTATTGCTATTGCTATTGCTATTGCTATTGCTATTGATATTGCTATATCTATTGCTATTGCTATTGCTATTGCTATTGCTATTGCTATTGCTATTGCTATTGCTATTGCTATTGCTATTGCTATTGCTATTGCTATTGCTATTGCTATTGCTATTGCTATTGCTATTGCTATTGCTATTGCTATTGCTATTGCTATTGCTATTGCTATTGCTATTGATATTGCTATTGATATTGCTATTGCTATTGCTATTGATATTGCTATATCTATTGCTATTGCTATTGCTATTGCTATTGCTATTGCTATTGCTATTGATATTGCTATTGATATTGCTATTGATATTGCTATATCTATTGATATTGCTATTGCTATTGCTATTGCTATTGCTATTGCTATTGATATTGCTATTGATATTGCTATTGCTATTGCTATTGATATTGCTATATCTATTGCTATTGCTATTGCTATTGCTATTGCTATTGCTATTGCTATTGATATTGCTATTGATATTGCTATTGATATTGCTATATCTATTGATATTGCTATTGCTATTGCTATTGCTATTGATATTGATATTGCTATTGCTATTGCTATTGATATTTTACGAATAATAATACGATATTGTTGTGTAATATATATAAATATTTGTTATTTAAACTATTGAGTTAAAATAATCAGTATTATTACGATCATATTATCACTTAAGAATATTTTGATATAGTTTTATATAAATAAATATTTAAATAAATATATTACGAAATTCAACATAAAATATAATTATTGTTATACAAATATATTAATAACATTATAATATAGATAATAGATGGTAAAGACAGACAAAATATATTGAAATGTTATTTATTTAGAGTACTAACCAAATTACTTAAGATTACCTTAAAAATAATATAACAATTCTACGAATAATTTTGATATTTAAATAAATAGAAATGAATATGGTTAACAATAATTATTTATATAAATATGTACTCATAAATATTAATAAAGATAAATTAAATAATTACAAATTTACATGTCAAACTGAAATATTATATGAGATCTATCTCACTAGTATAGCAACATATACATTACTTTGATTACTACATAAGTTAAATATTCACGTATATTTTATGTTTGTTTAGTTCAATTAAATCTAGTTATTCGTTATAATGTTATATTTTATTATTAATTTACTATTAATGTCGATGAAATAATGTGTTATTGTATTTTAACTCTGAATAAATATTAATACAATTATTTAAAAATATATATTATATACTAAACAATTATAATCATATTTGTAGTGAATAAGATAAAGTTGAAATATATACAAAGACCAGCATATCATCCTCGGATGTCATACTTATAAGTTAAACCATAACTATTTCATAAAACAATTTCGTGAAAAGCAATTGTTAAACTCAAAATTGATAATATTCACAATTTGTATTTGATGTGTTTAGAAGCATTTATGTGTTTTAATAAAAAAATTAATAATTTATTTTATTTACTGTGTGTGATAATATATGATTTACGCCTTCTTTTGTAAAGCATTTAAAAAATGTAATACATTTAGATGAATGTAATTTGTAAATATAATATAATTTAGTTTAAAAAAAAAATGTGTATCGGTTACAAAATGTAATAATCCCAATATCTGTGATATCATCTATTTTGCATAGTAATTCAATATTTATTATTATTCAAAAATATTAAAATTATCTCCAATATTTATACAGATTTATAAAAACCCGACTTCATATGAACTTTGTATTCCTCGATAAAAACAATAATATTATAAACCTAAATAAAATAAAATCCACAAATAAAAATTATTTTATATTAAAATTTAAATATTTAAGAATTTTTATATTTTTATACTTTGCTTTAATATAATTATATTAGACTATTATATTATATAAGTCTATTAAATTTAATATAATTATATTAGTTTAAATTAAGTGAATTTAATATAATTAATATATTATACTTTATAGCTAAACGATACAGTGCATATATAAATAGATTTTTTATAATAAGTAAAATGGTATTCTACAAAAATATCAATATACTAAAATATCCATAACTCTGTAGATATGAATTGATATAACATGTGATATCATGAAATATGTAATATTTAAATATCAAAAGAAGTACAACAATGGATACAAAATTATAATATTGTATACAAAAATTAATATTATTTATCTGAAAATTGTATTTAATTAATTTGAATGAATAAAGGATATTTAATAGAGGACATTTTTGTACAAATGTATTTGGTTTAAATTGAATTTTAAATGAATTAAAATATTTTAAGTCAATTATATTTTATTGAACATATTAAATTGTATTACATGATGTATTACATTATATAATATATGTATATGTATACATATATGCATATATGTATACATATAATTAAAATTATATAATAATTCCGAAAATATAATTTTACAATATATATTATAATTCAAACTTTTGGCCTTGAATTATTGTATTCCTTTTTAGTAAAAGGAGCCATAATTTATTTATACCAATTAATGCGTTAATATAATGACACTATGAAGTAAAATATATAAAAAGATGAGGTATTAAATAATTTAAAATAAAATTGTCTGTCAAAAGAAAAATAAGTAAAAAAAACTACCAAGTAAACCCTATCAAGTACACCGATTATACATAAGTAAATAAACAAGCTTAATTTTTATATTGAAATTTAAAAAATTGAAAATTATTGTAATTATAATACAATTATTTTAAATAAAATAGTACATCTTATTTAATTTACTATTATTAAATATGAGTTTTTTAAAAAGATTATTTTTGATAGTAATACATGATTTTAAAACAAGTTTACTATATAAATCCAAATATAACACATATTTTTTTATAATATTAAACATAATTTAAACAAAAAAAATGTATGCTATTTTTTTTGCCAATTTTCACTATATACGCATACTGAGTTTACTGAATGTAATATAATAAATATTACTATAATATAAAATACATTGAATAGTATATTGTTATAAATAAATTATATATTATAAAAATGTGTATTATATTAAAATCTATAGAATATGGTACTTACGTAAGAATAAATTATGATATATTAAAAATCCTACGTATTAAATATTAGTAAAAAATTAAAGATATTAAATTATTAATTTAAATATATACTTTTCAAATAGAGTAATATAATAGTTTTTTAAAATCCAATTTGAGTAGGTAAGATAACAGTAAGAAAATGTTTTCTTATATTAATAGTTTAGTTTTCTAACTTAGTAATAAATTAATTAGTAATAATTCATAATTTCATGGTATTTCGTGAATTTAATATCGTGAAATAATTAATTTTTAACCGTTGCATATGTATACATATGTAATGCTCGACATGCTATAAACGTTTAAACAATATCATATTGTATATGCAAACTATATTATAAATATGTTGAGTAGTTCAAAATTCTATAATATAAATATATCTACATAATCTCGTGTATGTTATATAGTAGAGAATATTTTTCGAGTTTTATTTAAAATATATATATTATGTTTATTATTTATTTATAAAAATAAGATTACAATCTATAATAGTTACAAAATGTATGTATGCAATGCATACTATGCATTATTATTTATTTATTTAAATAAAAGCATAAGATATACGCATCAATTATATAATACTAAATCGAATATCTTGAAATTTCAAGTTCGACAGACAATCCAGCTAATATTTTGCATTGTATAATTTCGTAAAATTATTTAGGATTAGTACCATATTAAATGATGTAAAAAGCTATTATCTTAGCTCCGTTAGTAAATATGACCTCCATATGAATTTGTGATTTGATTTCCAACCAGGAAATTCTTTTTTGAATTCAATAATATCTCTAATATTATTTCTGTTTTTGTATAAACAAACAAATAAACAAATGGTGTATATAATATACAATCATATATAGTTATTGTGAATACAATATAAATATAATATATTTGTAATTGTTATATGATCGAGTTTCTTAGAATTCAAATTATTTTTAAAACTATTTCACCACTTTAAACCATGCAGCAAATGTAGTTATATAACTTGTATACATTATTATATAATTATTTTAAATAAATTATAATTGTAATGTATTTTAAAATATATTTTAAATATATATTACATGCATATATATATATATATATATATATATATATAATATTAAATATAGAATACGCATTACTATTTAAATATTGTCTTATATAAGTTAATTATTAGTAAATTGATTATATTAAAGAGAATATAATAAGAATAATATATTTGTATCATTAATATGATAATAATTATAACTTAGTATACTAACTATAGTTTAGAAACATTTATATTGTATTCAAATAATATATGATATCGTATTTTATCGATATAACGTATTTGTGGATTTAGTTTATAGAATCTATTAATACAAATAATTAATAATTAATAAAAAGAAGCAGTATCTATATATACGACTATATCTACACATTATGTATGCTTTGTTTGCATTGTTATTATTGATATAATAAACACATTAGTAAATCATGTAATAATTTGTTTATATAGGTGACTCCATTATTGATTATGTGTACTTGTTATATATACATGATAATGTATAACAAATATTATAAATTGTATTACATATATGCCATTATTTAAATTCAATTGTTGTAATGAGGTATAATGTTTAGTATACAATATATTTATATCCATAGTCTTATCTCAACATTATATAGTTATTACTAGCAATCACAATTGTCTAATATCTATTGAATTAACTTTATTTAATGTATTAACTCGGTTATCATTTTGATGCAAAATTGTATATGCTTATTAATTTAGTATAAAATGTATAACATATTAATAATTACAAAAATTAAACTAATATATATATATATATATATATATATATATAATCTAAGAAAATAAATCATTTAATTTTACTTATGACTTATGGAGTATATTTTATAATATATAATGTAGTATACATATATACAATATACAATATGTATCATTATAAAAAAATATATTATGTAAACAGTTAAGATTAACTACACCTACTAAATCGCTAACAATGGTATTTATACACACATTATATATTTAATTCTATCAAAATATAAATATATAATATGAATCGGTATTATTACGCATTACTATCTTTGTTATAAGTGACACTTCAGTCTAGATGTGTTCCCAGTACGTGTGACATTTGCAAAATATATCTAGTTTTAATAGAGGATGATCACTTCTGACTATAACCAGTCACTATATATAGTGGCTAATGGATAGTGGCCTGATTAAGACGCGATAATTAGTGTAATTAGACATGGATTAACATGTCAATCAATCACTCCACTTGATACCATCATGCCACCTGTTGGGAGGAAGAGAGGTTGAATACGTCCAATGACCACTAGTTTACTACAATTGAAACATTGTTTATTTAGGGGAGAATAGTATTTTAATAAAGGACTTAATTGAAAGCGATTAATAAAAATGATAATGTTATGTTGATGATTTTTAATTCATAATTAATGATAATATTTAAATAATTTGTATTTTATTGTATGTTATATTAATAGACTAATTATGTAACAATATATAATAATTATTACATACTATATATATATATATATATATATATATATATATTACTCCTTTATAGTAATAAAATGTATTACTATGGGTTGTGTATTTTAATCATAGCCTTACAAATTTCTAAATTTTGAAAATTATAAATCTATGATTACAATAGACAAAGAACATCAACTAAGATTACATATTGGATAACTTGGTTGAGCATTTACTGATATTTAAGATGTCGATAGCCTCTTAAACAATTAGGTTGCTGTAGAAATAATTAATTTCTTTGTAAAGACAATAATAACAATAATAATTTTTATATAGATACGCATTCCATACTTTTAAATCATTAAAGTTACTAATAGATTCATTTAAAATATATTCAAAAATAATAATATAATAATTACATATGTTTTTTAATTAAAATATGATATTACAATATATATATATTTATTAGTGGTTATACACATTTTGTAAATATCTCTTTATAGTCTTTATAAATATAATTTATTTTTAAAAGTTATCAAATTTATTAAAATTATCGTTCCAATGATTGTTAAACTTACATATAATAGAAAAATTGTAGTACATACTTATATGATTATACTTATAAATGAGTGTATTTTTCAATACCTATATTAAATAAAATTATACATAATTATATTCTAACAATTAATACTTGAGTTTATTATAATTCTATATATCATATACACTTCCTGGGAGTTATCTCACATTTAGTTTGATTAAGTCGAGTCTATTGGGTACATTAAGACAATATATACTTATTGCACAAGTTAACTCATCTAAATAATATATACATATACTTATATATATACATATATATATATATATATATATATATATATATATATAAATAGTATATAATCAATCGTTAACAATCTATACAAATTCAAATTTATAAACAATATACAAATACTTAAATGGAATAATTATAACTATTCATTTGTCAATTCGTTAATTAGTAATATTTATATTTTATAAAATAATTTATAGCCGTGATTATATATTATTTAATAACAATATATTTACTTGTTTCAGTTAACTCTTCAACAACATTTATATTCTATGATTTAATCTGTCAATTGAAATCCCAAAGAAAGATTTCATCAAGTATTATGTATTATGTATTATGTATTATATCTTAAATTTACTAATGCGAAAACAAAGTTTAAATATATATACTTATATATAATTTCATTTTATCATATGTGGACACTGTTTCCTATGAAAGGTACAAAGGTACTTATATTATTTACCCTGAGGTATATCAGTTTCCTTCCATACTTCCGTCCTCTCGAGTGTGAACAAATCTCGGACACGCTCGAGTGAACAGGCCACGCCCAACTGTGTGATAACGCACGTCTGACCACGCCCATTTCAGCACGCCTCGTACCACACATAGCTCTCCTGTATTCATTTCACAAGTGTATCCTTACGATAGAATGTATTTACATTATTAATTCGTTTATAATTTACTGTTACATTTGTTCCATTATTATACATTACCAAACGGATATATCCTTACAAATTTGGGTTAATATAAAATTACGGACTATCAATTTGATTATATTTATTATTAATATCCTAATTTTATTATATATATATATATAATATTCTATTTATTAATTATTGCAATACCACCTCATAGTATTACACTTATAATATATATATAAATATATATATATATAAATATATATATATATATATATATAATGTATATACATAAACATTTTATAACACTACTATTGGATTCACGAACCTCTTATACAAACTATTGTTTATAGAATACTATTATGAGTTTATATCCAGGGTTAGGGACTTATCTAATCTTTATTTATAAATTTGACAAATTTGTAAACCCTCAGTACGTAATTATTACGTAGATATTTAATTTTCGTTATTATTTACTTATTTATTAAATATTAATATATGATAGAACATTATTTGTATGCATAGAACAATAGTATTTATGTATAATATTGTATGTGATTTTCAATATTTCTATTTCACGACTATGATGTAATCGCACGTTAGACGTTGGCATATAATGCAACACATTTGTGAAATGAGCAGCGTAGTTTCGAGTAGCGCGTGATAACAGATTGCATAACATATTACATAACATCATGATATCACACCATCACGATACCTATACTTTACAGTAAACCTAATGTCTCGCGTGTATTTGATTTTAAATTACACAACTACTCGTGAAATTACGTCATACTTTATCACAATAATATACATCTTGATTAACATATATACAAATTAAAGATTATTAATGTATACTTTAATAATATTAAATGGAAACATTGAACTTATAATTGCATAGTATTGATAGTAATACGTTAATTATTATTATTATCATCATAATATTATAATTATAAATATAAATAGAGTTGATTGCATATAATTATATATCCAAGTGTAAACATTTACATTTAAATACGTTTAATTCATTAATTTACATATATTTCGAATACACGTTATATTTATATACCTAACGTAAAGTATAGACGTAGAGTATTTAGTACTTAAATATTTGAAACAGTACTCAGTACTATATTCAAATATTTACGTTATATCTCTAACAGTTATTCTTTAGCGTGTAACTTTGTATTTAATGCGTTTTTAATGTACCAATGACCATAGTACAATGCTCAGTGTACACTGTACACTAGATACAGTATACAATATGTATAGTGTTCGCAGTGTACGATGTACGGTGTACAGTGCACAGTGTACACAGTACGCTAGTTAAAAGAACACGAAAAGATTGTGATCTATGATTACAACTGGTTACGATTGAGTGGAGATAGATTCCGTTTGTAGAAATAGGTTTGTAAATGAGATATAATGAGGCTCGCTTAGGTATAGAGTTACATAGAAATAAATGTAGCTCTAGAGTTTTATAGTGGCACTACATCAGTGTCATGTGTGGTTATATTCGTGTATCATTTTAGAAGTAACTTCAATTCTACTTGTACTTTTCTTGTAAATGTTCTTGTTACGCTAATTATAAAAAAGTACAATGTAAACACCAATGTAGTTTAATAAAGTATGTATATGAGTGTGTGTGCGTGAGTATGTGTGTATTTGAGAGTGTGTGGGTATGAGTTCGTGTGTATACGAGTGTGTATGCATGTGTGTAGACATGTTTATGTGTATTTGTGTACATATTTCATGGCATATATAAATATAAGAAAATATATTATAACTAAATTACACATGTTGGCTAGGATTATTGGATCAGGATTGAGATTGAAATTAAATTAATGCTGTTTATATCTTTAATAATAATAATAATACGATTTATTATGACATAACGAATTATTTTACGAAACCTATGTTATTTGTAATTACGCAATATCAAGAGTTGTAAGTTTAATTCTTCCCGGAAGAGGACTCGTCTCTACACGTTATGTGATCTATAATTCGGCTGATGACGTAACGAACTCGCCTATAACTAAGGTCAAAAGAACCGTTCCCTTCGCCTCGGCTCTATTGCGTAATAATCCTTTACCAAAGCACCGCGGCCTCCCTTTAGATTAAAATTTTCAATTCGAAGGTAAATACATTTGTAAGACGATTGTTATTTATAATATATTCAATGTGGAATTCATACATATATATATATATATATATATATATATAATATATATATATATATATATATATATATATATATATATATATATTCTAATACTATAAAACACTATGTCGTATATGAAATGACTATTGATTAAATATTAAAGTATCAATGCCCTATACATGTCATAACATATAAGCTACGGAAACAAAAGCTCTACATGTACACATGATAAACAATAATACACCTGCGACATCAATTAAAATTGACCGCTGTCCACATCAAACGACTGCCCATCTCGCTGTGTCCGTATGCTCTTGACCACTAGCCATTATACCTGGTCCTGTCTCCGTCGAACTTACGTAACAGTAATCAAACGCATCCCTCTGTTTCTCTCCAACGGGGGGTCTGTTGAATTTAATCAACAACGGCACTGTTATTATCTTTGTAACGCCACGTTTCTACGGAGATGACCGGTGTGGTCAGACCGAGAACGCATCGACTGCAGAGCATTTCAATTGCGTAAGGTTTACAGTCCAATGCGGTGTTTTATTGAACTGTATATTGAAAACTACTGCCATGAATTCGTGCTTATGAATATAATTGCCGTGAATACCACTCATTGTTATGGTTTGGGAACCGTTATTCGGCTTCCCAGGCACGCCGATAACTCTGCATCCCTGGATGAGAATTTCAATGGGAATATCACCGTTGATTTCATCTTTATACGCGCATTTCACACGCCAAAACAGCAAGTATATTTCTCTTGGAAAGTAACGTGCAGTTTGAATATATAGTCAACATTCGGTGGAACAGACTGCAGGGTAGACCAAGTGATGATGAAATCACACCGTGCACTGATATAGGCAGTTAGATAAACCTGACATATCGGCCAGGAGATATAAACCTGTAATCTTAAATTATATCATATAGGATGTACTATATTATCTCTTTGACTTCAACTGGTTCATTACATTTTATTACATTTAATTAAAACCACACATTGCAATAACAATTAAACATACTTCCGTTATTTCTTAAACACTCCACTAGAAATTAATAGCGTACCACGTAGCGGAAAGCATGCTTAACGTATGCTTATAACTCGTGTTATCAACTGTTATCTAATTCACACGCTTTCACTATTACATAGTCTCTAGTTCGTTGACCTTTAAACTCACGAGGTCTGATAAACACATTCGTACAATTCGAATTGAACCCGTGTTAATTGTATTCTGACCCCGTTGACCTTTACCCCGCAGAAGGACATGCTATGTCCTCGGTGCCGGCCTATCAATGCTACGCGCCGACGTTACCCCGTTACGTCGTAATACAATTGTTACTGTGCGCGTTGACCGCATCCGGTGTCGGCGCCGAAATAGCGGAACGCGAGTCGATGGCCGAAGAGACAATCTCGATACGAGAGGAACAGCCCCTTCACCGACGTGTGGCTAAGGTCGGAGTTCACGCCGAAGCCCCGCCCCCTTACATCGCTACGCTATGGTCGCCCAGCGGCGGTTCGTCCATATTCGACGTCGATAAGTACGGCGTTTTTAAGTTGAAGTCGAGGCTTGACCGCGAGTCCGGAGCGACGAATTACGCCGTGGTTTTACAATCGCTGGTCACGTTCGCGTGGGTCAAGGTCGCCATCGTGGTCATCGACATCAACGACTGCCCGCCCGTATTTTCTCCCGACGTCAACGTGTCGCTGACCGTCGACGAGACCACGCCCCCCGGGACACGCCTACTCCTGGGGTCGGTGTCCGATCGAGACGCGCCGGGAGCCAATTCTAAACTGCGCAACTCGCTCGTGAACTATGACCCCGTCTTTCGACTGGTGACCTCTGTTGACCCGGTACGGGAGTCCAGCCCCGTTTCCCTGTACCTGGAGGTGGTGGAGACGCTCGACTACGAATTGCGTAAGCGGTACGACATGCAGTTGGTCAGCTCCGACTCCGGAGTGGTCAAGCAATTGGAGGTTAGGGGTCGGTGATTATTAAGGCTGTTTAAGGCTATACATATATATAAGGAACTATAGTTTAAGATCCGTGTTGAATATAGGTTATAGGTTAGTTATGAATATGTAATCCTAGGTAGAGTCGTGTTATGCGATATATTATAACATCACCTATAGGTGAATTATGAATCAATGTTACGTTATAGAACACATGTAGCTTAATATATACGTATTATGTTAATTAATAATCAAACATTTTAATTCATTATTATAATTGATTATTACTTATGATACTCGTCATATAACAATCTTTATAGGGATTTAATACATTTTCAAAATCAATTATCTTCTTATCCTCGCATTTGTTACATATAATGTTACAAAATAACAAATAATATATTAAATAATTTTGAAACTTCTTAAAATCAAATAACAAATATATATTATCAATATAATTGAAAAAGGAACAAAAATTAATTATTTGGACTTTTACTTGAAAAATTGAACTAAATCATAAATCAATCAAATAATCTAATTAAATACATTTTATAAATGTGTTTATTTCATATTTATTAATATCGGTTACAATATTTAATGTATGTTATATTTTGTTTAATATAATTAAATATACTTAAAAACTAATACAAATAAAAATAAACTTAATATTTGTTATATATAAAATGATTGTTATATTTACATAATTTATATAATCCTCAATGTTAAATTCATATATATTCAATATATTTAAAATTGAACCCGTAATTTGAATATTTATAATTTATTTCTGACATTTTGTAATCATTATTAATATACTATGAATGTATAACAGTAAAAACATAAGAAAAATAACAAAATGTTAACAATTTCTCTATGTTATCCTATATTATACTGTATCTATGCTATGCTATACTTTACTGTATATATGCTATAATATACTATATTATACTGTATATATAGTATATATACTATATTATACTGTATATATACTATACTATACTATACTATACGGTATATATTATATATATCTAAATACTTGTGTTATACATGTACTATTATTCTCTTGAGAATATGTCAGCATTTCAAACATAAACTTGTTGATTATAACAGCTGGTCTTATCTGTTAATAATAGCTCTTCGACCACTATCTATATCTTCGTTTAATAAACACAGTGTCGGTAACAATGCCGGTAACAATAGAGGCAACAATGAGCCGTAAACGGTACCGTGTGTTCTGTAGCTAGATTTAATTAATGTCGGGTTGCGTCTTGCACCGTGGGCTAATTATTGACCGTACCGGAAATACTCTGGCTGGTAGAATCATAAATATATTGTTTACTCTAACCAACAAGCTACGAATGACCACAACAATTCATGATAGCATTGCTTATAACAATAATATATGTTATTTATACCTCTATCGTTATACTTTTCATTCCCTATACACCATATTTTTGCCCATTACTATAACATTATATCTACACCTTACTAGTACCATTAATATTATTAATCTTATATTTATCTCACTCAAATTAATGTATTAATAGATTTTATTATTATTGCCGTAATAATTCCAAGTTATAAATAGAATATTGTGCTAATATTCCGTATTTCTAGTTACATTTCTTTATTAATGTATTCAATTATATGTTTATTAAAGTGCATATATTATATGTTCATTTAAATTCTAAAAGAGAATGCCATTTTTTGTCATGAGAATATAATATTATAAAGATAAAGTATTGATATTAATACAATGAATAGAAAATCGTGTGCCTAGTCTATATCTCCTCGATTCATATTATTATAGATCTATGGATATATATATATTTCTATTCATTTATAATACGATTTCTCGTATTATTGCGATATGGGCCTTTATAATACTATACAAGCATATTACTACTCCTCGAGTACTACGAATGCTGTACTAAACACATGTACATCTTCTTCTCGTCGTAAACTCGTGACCTTGAATTCAATCCTGTCACGCCACGCCCACTTATAAGTTCAACACGTCGATGTTATCAACAACTCGTTTGATCGATATGTTTAGATGTGGGCGTGGCTACGCCATAAAGAACTTGTGTTGCCATAGTTGAGGTGTAGACTGCAATGTACAATGTATGTCGTACATTGTGCGTATTATATTGTACGTCGTACATTGTATGTCGTACATTGTGCGTATTATATTGTACGTCGTACATTGTATGTCGTACATTGTACGTATTATATTGTACGTCGTACATTGTATTTCGTACATTGTGCGTATTATATTATACATCGTACATTGTACGTAGTATATTTACGTTACGATGGCTATTATTTTATAATTAATGGAATTATTTCTATGATTATCGATGGAGTCTAAACTGAATTTCTTATTTATTACTTGATTTAATTGACAACTAGATTGTTGACTACTGGTCACTGACAACGCTACACCTAACGATGGCCTGGATTACACCCTGACCTTTATTCTACAGAGCACTATGAACATCCACGTCGAGATTACCGACGCAAACGACAACCCGCCGGTGTTCAGAGGAGTCACTGGTGGTCAAGGTTATGAGGTCACAGTTCAAGAGAACGCTACACGGGGTCACCGAGTTATCAAGGTCAAGGCCACTGATATCGACTCCGGCGAGAACGGTCGCGTCTCCTATAGGCTCAACACTGTCTTGGATAGTAACGGGTTAGTAGTCGATACTCGCAATTAATATTGATAATAATAGTTTCTATATTTAATAATAACATATAAACATCACGCCTTAGTAAACCGGACACGACGTTTTCTCTGAACTCTACGACTGGTCAGCTCGTAGTTAACGGACCCCTGGACGCCGAAACCAAGGCAACCTACGAATTGGTCGTAGTGGCCGAAGACAATGGTCACCATCGCCTCAGCGCGAGTGTTATTATTCATGTTGAAGTTAGTGGTCACTAAGAGGATGTAGTGTATTAAACATTACGTTATATTTGGTTTGGTTTGAGTCTAGGGTTTGAGTCTAGGGTTTGAGTCTAGGGTTTGAGTCTAGGGTTTGAGTCTAGGGTTTGAGTCTAGGGTTTGAGTCTAGGGTTTGAATATAGAGTTTGAGTCTAGGGTTTGAGTCTAGGGTTTAAATCTAGAGTTTAATATCAGTTATATTGAGATTGATTCTTTACAACATATATCTGCAAATTAGTTTGACCCTGGATACAGTTATTTCATAACTGTACCAATCCATATTTGGATATCAATGAAATCTTCATTCATTTCCTTCGCGTTGTAATTTAACATCCAGATCGGTATAATCATTTATCTGACCAGTGGTCAACAGACGCGTTGTATTGGTATCATCCAGGTAGTGGCCGTGAAATCATACGAGACAACTGCTTTCGTATTCCCATACAGCTAATCAAAACTACGGTATTACGAAATTCCTACACGCTTCATTTGCCAAGATGTGATTACATAACTATTTTATATTACGTAATATTACGTACGTAATTCAGAGAAGTTATCTGACTAGATCAGCCACTTTTAACTATGTTTATCTGTTATGTGATTCAGCATGGAAACCTAAATAATGTAATTTATTAAATGTCTTATAATATAGTTTAGGTGAACGAAAAATAAATTATAATATAATAATATCAATAATTGTTATATTAAAAGATATTTAATAGATTTTTACATTCTGTATAATATGGCCTATAACATGACCTGTATGATATATTGTGTATAATATATATATATATATATATATATATATATATATATTATATATATATATATATATATATATATATATATATATATTGAGATCTGACTCCGTACTTCAAGGTCATTAATCTGAACGACAACGCACCACGCATTTCGATGCAATACTTGACCGATAGCGGAGGAGCTAGTGTGACTTTGGAAAGACTGGTCAAGGGAGACTTCATAGCGAGGTTTTCCGTAACTGACGAGGACGAATCTGGTGAAACTTCGGCGGAAAGCGGTACTTCCGGTACAGGTGTTACTGTTAGTTACAAACTACTTATACCCGCTATGTATTGTAATTATAAGTAGTACTTGAATGTATGTGGTACATATCACTACAAAGTAAATTCTCGGTACCGGAGAGAGTATAATACCGGGACTATAGTATCTAATATAATAAATAGTATACATTAAAAAGTAACGGAACGTGTAGAATTTAATGAATACTGTATTACCAGTTTACATTGTAGTTACATTGTACACATTCACGTAGAGAGTAACACTACATGCCTAGAGAGTATAACAGTACCAGATAGTACAAAGTAAACACTACTAGAGAGAAGACGATGCATTGTATTATACTAGTACAAGGTACATAATACTAGAGTATAGATGACATCAATACTAGAAAATACATGTTACTAGAACTATATTGAGTATATATAATAACATCATTATAACAGCCAAATAGCATTACTTTTATCTAGTTAATATTTTATAAAGTTGAAAACTAATAACTTCAAAGAATGTGGATATTTTTCTGATTTCCAATTCTCCCCTATCCGCGTGAATACATAACTTACATCCTCGCTAATCCATATGTCCTACTATCCTGCCATGATACTCCTCGCCACATTACGCCTATAGCCTGACCTCGACCTCACGCCAACAGGTAAA
>OZ038315.1:1568026-1570526 GCA_964035775.1 Osedax frankpressi | reverse complement strand
CCTCTCGTATAGTGGTCAATAATTAATAAATCCAAGCGGTAAACCTGTTTTGAGAATATTAGGCTTTAGAATACTCGTATTAAAAGTGTAAATAGAATATTACGTGTATATTGTACATGTATATTGTAGGTGTATATTTTACATGTATATTGTACGTGTATATTGTACGTGTACAATGTACATGTATATTGTACATGTATATTATACGTGTATATTATACGTGTATATTGTAGGTGTATATTGTACATGTATATTGTACATATATATTATACGTGTATATTGTACGTGTATATTTTACGTATATATTGTACGTATATATTGTACGTATATATTGTACGTATATATTGTACGTATATATTGTACGTATATATTGTACGTATATATTGTACGTATATATTGTACGTGTATATTGTACGTATATATTGTACGTATATATTGTACGTATATATTGTACGTATATATTGTAGGTGTATATATTGTAGGTGTATATTGTAGGTGTATATTGTACATGTATATTGTACATGTATATTGTACGTATATATTATACGTGTATATTGTACGTGTATATTTTACGTATATATTGTACGTATATATTGTACGTATATATTGTACGTATATATTGTACGTATATATTGTACGTATATATTGTACGTATATATTGTACGTATATATTGTACGTATATATTGTACGTATATATTGTACGTATATATTGTACGTATATATTGTACGTATATATTGTACGTATATATTGTACGTATATATTGTACGTATATATTGTACGTATATATTGTACGTATATATTGTACGTATATATTGTACGTATATATTGTACGTATATATTGTACGTATATATTGTACGTATATATTGTACGTATATATTGTACGTATATATTGTACGTATATATTGTACGTATATATTGTACGTATATATTGTACGTATATATTGTACGTATATATTGTACGTATATATTGTACGTATATATTGTACGTATATATTGTACGTATATATTGTACGTATATATTGTACGTATATATTGTACGTATATATTGTACGTATATATTGTACGTATATATTGTACGTATATATTGTACGTATATATTGTACGTATATATTGTACGTATATATTGTACGTATATATTGTACGTATATATTGTACGTATATATTGTACGTATATATTGTACGTATATATTGTACGTATATATTGTACGTATATATTGTACGTATATATTGTACGTATATATTGTACGTATATATTGTACGTATATATTGTACGTATATATTGTACGTATATATTGTACGTATATATTGTACGTATATATTGTACGTATATATTGTACGTATATATTGTACGTATATATTGTACGTATATATTGTACGTATATATTGTACGTATATATTGTACGTATATATTGTACGTATATATTGTACGTATATATTGTACGTATATATTGTACGTATATATTGTACGTATATATTGTACGTATATATTGTACGTATATATTGTACGTATATATTGTACGTATATATTGTACGTATATATTGTACGTATATATTGTACGTATATATTGTACGTATATATTGTACGTATATATTGTACGTATATATTGTACGTATATATTGTACGTATATATTGTACGTATATATTGTACGTATATATTGTACGTATATATTGTACGTATATATTGTACGTATATATTGTACGTATATATTGTACGTATATATTGTACGTATATATTGTACGTATATATTGTACGTATATATTGTACGTATATATTGTACGTATATATTGTACGTATATATTGTACGTATATATTGTACGTATATATTGTACGTATATATTGTACGTATATATTGTACGTATATATTGTACGTATATATTGTACGTATATATTGTACGTATATATTGTACGTATATATTGTACGTATATATTGTACGTATATATTGTACGTATATATTGTACGTATATATTGTACGTATATATTGTACGTATATATTGTACGTATATATTGTAGGTGTATATATTGTAGGTGTATATATTGTAGGTGTATATATTGTAGGTGTATATTGTAGGTGTATATTGTGCACTGTTAATGGAAATTGTCCTATAATGGAAATACGTACACTGTACCTTGTACACTATACCCTACATGTGGTGCTATGTACACTAAAGTCCGTACACTGTACCCTGTACAATGCACACTATATACTGTACAGTGTACAGTGTACACTATACATCGCATACTGTAGTTTACATAATAAACTTTCAAACTACATCCTATTGTCTATATACTTTAACTTCACGTTGTGTTTACCCTGTAAGCTATAGTTTACATAATACACTATCAGTATAATGTATATCGTATATAGTAAACGTTATACAATAGATTGTAAACAGTACATCGTATGCTATATATAGGTATACAGCCCTAGAAATGAATTATTATATATCTATATTTTATTTCACATTAATATTCGCTATTGACTATTATATCTGTT